>LZPO01066368.1:141787-152807 GCA_001675575.1 Neotoma lepida | reverse complement strand
CACACACACACCTCTCAAATCATACCCTCTTCTATTTTTCATTATATAACCAAGTGATGTCACCCATGGGCACATGGTATAGGATGGACCACTGGAGAATGGACAACCTACACTAGGCTGGCCACGTCCCTGAAGGAAACTGACTCCTTTCCCTCAGCAGCTGTTACCTGCCTGTAGCTCCTCACTCAGGAATGGGGCCTCATGTGCCCTTCACCCATCCACATGGGGTGTTGAACGGTGTGATCCTGTGCAAGTCTTGCGCAGGTGCCCCCTCTCCCATGATGCTCCCCGAGCTTTGGTGAGGGTGTGTGCAGTAGATGTTCCCCTGGGGAATGGGCACTCCGTAGTCACTAACTAGAACAATTGCTTCATATGCCTTGGTTTAGGGAATGCCCAAGATTATTCTGTGGAGTAGGAACAACTACTGTTTCCTCGTGTTTTGAGTAAGATCACTGAGGCTTGGAGAAATGAAGTGACTTAGCCAAGGCCATACAGTTAGGAGGAAGAGATTACCAGCAAGCATTAGGAGCATGCTGAGGAAGAAGCCGTTTCTGGAGGAAGAAGTCAACTGAAGAACACAGAGTTGGGTAGGTGTGGGTATAGTCAAAAGGTGAAAAATCCAAATATCCATCAACCAGTGAATGAGTTGCAGACACATCCACACAGTGGAATACTATTCAGCCATAAAACGTGATGTACCGGCACATCCAATGTCATTAAGAATCTGAATACACTGTTTGTAAAGGAAGCCATGTACAAAATGCTACAAACTGTACAGAAGATGCAAGTCTCCTGGAGAGAGAATGCAGAATAGTGGTGGTCAGTGCTAAGGAAGGCACACAGCCAGTGATCAAAGTTCCTTTAGGGATGATGACATGTACAAGGATTGAGGCTGGTGTCCTGGACTTGTTGGAGACAACAAAGAAGCCATCTGAGCACCAGCATTTATCTCTCTCTGCTTCCTGGCTGTCCACACAACATGACCAGCTGCCTACTCAAGCTCCTGACACCATGACACCCCTACAAACTGTGAGCCAAAATAAATCCTTCTTCTCTTAAGGAAAATCACTAATCCTAGTCTAATTCTAGTGGTATAAGCCAAAAGATGCATTTTATGAATGAGCCAGGAAGTCCTACAGAAGCCAGGTCCTCGTGAACCCTCATACCTCAAAAGAAACTAAAAAGCCGAGGCTGGTTTGGTCCCTGGTGTTCTGTGTACTAAACTGGGGAATTTTGTTAAAATTATTGATTCATGGAAAAAATCAAGATTTTGCATCATATCTTCAAGAGAATCCATTAGGCTCACTCAGCCATTTGCAAAGTAGCATTTTTGTGAAGGAGAATTTATTTGAATACCAAATAAAGAGAGGCTAAGTTCCCTGCTAGTGACATTAGGAAGCAGTTACTGATTACCAGCTTGGAGCCCAAATCCAACACTGTGACAAAGTTAGTTGATAACCCTTGGAAAACAAATGGACTTTTCTAGAACAAATGCTTAGAAGATATATGTTTTTCTATGACAACTTTCTTAAATCTCAAGGACATAAGAAGAGTCTTAGAGTCTCTTTAAAAAAAAAAAAACCTTTTTAAAATCCTAACAAAGAGCCAGGGGTGGTAATATCTTATAATCCCAGCTACTGTGGGGCTCAGACAAGAGGATTGTGCGTTGAATTCTTGCCTGAGGCATATAGTGAGTTTAAAGCCAGCCTGAGCAATGTAGTGAGACCATTTCTCAAAATAAAAACTAAAATAGAGGCTGGAACTACAATGTACCTAGCCTGTGTAAGGATCAGAGTCCATCACCAGTATTGAAAAAAAAAGAAAAGAAAAAAAAGACAAAGAAAGATTTTATTATTTTTAAACAAAATTAGAAAGGCAGTCCACTCATGCTGACAAAAGGCAGGTTTGCAAAGACTGTCCCTTGACTGTCCATGGCAACCACCTGTGTGGTTCAACAGCCTCTGCAATCGGAAGAAGTTGAGCTCAGCCTCAGCTGCACCTTAGAATCACTTACAACATTTTTTTTAAGTACCAGTGCCCAGGCCCTGCACAGGAAGTCCAACTCCATCAGTAGGAAGCAGAGACAGGCATACATGAAGAGCAGTCTTGAGGACCAAGTGACTGCAGCAAGTAAAAGCTTCAGTAAGAGGGATGGAGGACAAAGTCACCAAGGAGAAAGGGGCCTATTTATGTGGGTCCCTGAATGCCAGCAGAAGGACAGATCTTACTCTAAAAAAATGGTCACCTTGTAGCTGCGGAGATGGCTCAGTGGGTGCAAACATGAGAGCCTAAGTTTGGTCCCCAGAACCCATGTACATAGATAGCAGATAGATAGATAGATAGATAGATAGATAGATAGATAGATAGATAGATAGACAGACAGACAGACAGACAGATAGCCCTCCCCTCCTTCATTCTTGCCAGATGAAACAAACTGTTTCTGCACCAATTGCCCTCGGTAGAGAGTCACCCAGCATAGTTCTGAGGACAGCTACTAGCCACAGCCAGATGGGGACCAAGTTGCTCAGCCCAGTACCCATGAGGGGCCTGAGTCCTGCCAATAACCACACAAGCAGGCAGCAGATCCTCCCAAGCTGAGCCCGGAATTGACTGCGATCCTTATGAACCCTTTTACTGCAGCCCACAAAGACCTGAATGCAGGAACTCTGGTAAGCCTCACCCTGACACTGTGTTAACTGAAACAGCCGAGCTTAGAGATGACCCACTGTACAGTGCTGAAACAAATGGAGTGGCTTAGATCAGTAAAGAGTGACAAGCTCAAAGAAAAAGAGGTGACAGCATTTAGGGATGGTTTTCAGGGGAGGGTCAGAGGGTCAAGTATGAACATAGGATTCTGTCTGCAGGAACTACGGGGGTAGGGGGCAGGGGGAGGTGTGCAGACTAGGCAGAAAGATGGCATCGGATCCTGGAACTGCAGTTACAGATGGTTGTGAACCACCATGCAGGTGCTGGGAATCAAACACAGGATGGAGTCAACTCTCCAGCTCCTGTGGTTTTATTTTAACGAATACACGCTCTCTGGAAAAGGGCCTTGCTCTGGGAGATGCCTAATGTTATCTAGAACACGTTAGAGATGAGAAAGCTCTTTCAGACAGGTGAGTAACTTGATCACGTCCACACAATAAAAGGTAAGCCCAAACAATAAAGGAGCTGGACACAGTGTGGAACACCCACAGGTCCCATCTAGTTGAGAGGCTGAGGCAGGAGGATCCGTTGAGCCTAGGAATTCCAGACTTACTGAAACTCCATCTCAAAAGATAAATAAGAGGGACTTTCCCTCAAAAATAGATAAAATAAAAAGGTGGGCAGCACCTGAAGAATGGCACCAAAGATTGTCTTCCGGTCTTCACATGTATCTGCACATAACCACAAAAACATACACACACACACACACACACACACACACACACACACACACAGCACATGACAAATAACCCACGCAAGGTGCCACACTCCTCTAATCCCAGAACTTGAGAGGTGGAAGCAGAAAGATCAGAAGTTCAAGGAATATCCTCAGATCATAAAGAGTTCCAGGCCAGCCTGGACTACATGAGATGCTATTTCAAATCAGCCAAAACAAGATTCAGGAACTCAAGCTAAAGCGACTCCTGCCCTAATACATAAGCGTAGACGGCAACGCAGAGGGTGTGGTGTATACATGTTTGCATAATTACACATTGCTTGTGCCGAAGGTTCTGGCCAAGCTCAGTGATCAAACAAACAGTCACTGTTGGCGTTACTTTCCCCGAGCGGTAGCACAAACACACACTGAAAATCATGCACATCGGGGCTCCTCTTAGAACAGCAGGCAGCCATGGTTTCCTTTTTTCTCTTCTGTTTCTTTTTTTGCCATCCTTTGGGGGAATCGGCTGCTAAGTGTTTGGCTTAAGGGTTCAAAAACAACATTGGTGGCTTTGAACACTGGGTTAAAAGAGAGGTCCGCCTGCGCGCCGAACAAAAGAACAAGTTACAGAAGTGCACTGGAACAGAAATTCCTTCCAGCAATTTCCTTGGGAAAAGTCAATGCTGAGACTTCATCTGTCCACCTCCCACCCTGCCTTTGAACACTTTACATCTGTACATGTGTTTTACATGCTTTCAAATTGCTCTCATAGCCAATATCTCTTGGTATTCAAATGCTTCCAGGTCCTTCTCCANGTAGGCAAGTTGTGAGATGCTTACCCCCTGTGCTGTATAAGTACAAAGAACCAGACAATATGGGTCACTGACAACCAGGTTAATCAGGTTGCCATGTAGTCAGTCATTAGACACACCTGGGTCATTAGACTCCACCAGGCTGTGGAGATGGCTCAGTGGGTAAAACACTTACTGCACAAGTATGAGGACTTGAGTTCGACTCCCCAGAACCCAGGTAAAGGCAGACATGGTAGCAGGCACCTGTGATTGCAGCATTCCTACAGTGAGATGGGTAAAGGCAGACATGGTAGCAGGCACCTGTGATTGCAGCACTCCTACAGTGAGATGGGAAGCAGGGACTGGAGACTCCATGGAAGCTTGTGAGCCAAGCTCGACAGAAGCCTAGGATAAGCAGCAGTGAACGAGAGGCCCTGTCTCAAACAAAGTGGAAGGCAAGGCCCAATGCCAAGATGTCTTTTGACCTCCACATTGTGTGCTGAGGTCTACCATGCCCAAAGCCATATACATGGACACATACACACAGAAAGAAAGATTTTAGAAAGACACATCTAGGTAGAGGATAGCTAAGTGAAATCCAGTATTGCCTCAGTCTGTGGCTCAACAGCTCCAGAGGAGGCTCCAGGGCTTCTGCACATGGGAGCAGCAGCCTAGTTGGGCATGGATGGAGAATCCTGCTTATGACAAGTGTCTAGGATGGCGTGTGGTAGCCCCAGGGTGTCCCAGTACAGAATCACTTGTCTGGAGCCCTCCTTACCCATCACTCTCAGGAGCATCAACCAAACCCAGGACAGCCCCTGCTCTGAGTCGGCTTCTCAGGGATTCTGCCCAATTGGATGGCAGAAGGTGATGTGTTTATCTAAGTTGTCCTGTTATCAATAAAAACTCAGGAGTCAGATATTGGGGTAAAAACCTGATAGATCAAGAAAGCAGTGGAAGAAGGACCAGCTGACCCTNTCTCCACACTTCCCAGATCAAAAGAGACGGTGAAAAATCAAGTCTCTCCCTTCTCTTTCCCATGCATCTCTCCATCCATATTCCTGGCTTCCCAATCACTAATTCTGGTCAGTTAGTCTCTGACTCCACCCCCTGATTCAAGATTAACTTTATTAACATTCTCGGAGTGTCAGTGTGATCAAATATCCCATAACCAGAAGGTCCTCCCAGGATCATGGAAAGAAGCATGCTGTTCCTGGAGGCTGCCCACCATGCTCCCTACACCAGTTTCAGTCAGTTTGAGACCCCTGAGTCCAGATGTTTCCATGGACCTTATCTTGTCCTGTGGTGGTATTTTATCTATGTCCCCCAATAAAATTTATCTGAAGATCATAGGAACAAGGTCAGCCGCTAGCCTTGCAAAATTAGCACACGTCCTTAATCCTATCACTTAGCAAGCAGGGTCTGTCTGGATCCCTGTGAGTTCTAGGTCACACTAGGAACAGTCAAGCGTGGAGACACACGCCTTTAATCCCAGCATCAACCATAGAATTCTGGAGGTCTATACAGACAGGCAGGAAGTGACAGAAGTGGGCCATAGGAGGAAGTGATGTAGCTAGGCTGAAAGAGCCAATGGGAGAACAGAACACAAAGGGATATAAAAGTGGAGGTATAAGGAAGTGGAATTCTCTCTCCATTTTGGAAGTGGCGGCAGCAGTCTAAGGTGAGTCTGGTAGCTGTTCCTAATTCCTCTGATCTCTGTCAGACTTTTGCCCCATCTCTGCCTCTGTGTTTTATTTAACAAGACTATTTAGAAAATCTGTCTTACATTGTCCAAGCTCTGGGCACTGAGCCTTCTCTCAAACATGTGAGCTTCCTTCCATTCCTCTGCACCTCAAGCAGTCATTACCCATCATAATCAAGAACCGCCAGCTGTGAATAGTGTTCTTAAAATCCAGTATCCAATTCTCTCAGGGCCCACCAGCCCCAAGGTCCCACACAGGGATCTGTGGGAGCAGGGAATGGAAGAGCACTTCCTTACTCCCTAGAAGTTCAACCAAGCATTGTAGAATATTATTTTAAGATGTGTTACATTTGTTTATACTGTGGAACATTTGTTTAATGATGCAAAGATTTGTTGCATTCTTTTATGTTGCATTTGTTTAACTCTGTGAAGCTGTGTTACTGTGTCTATCTAATATACCTGATTGGTCTAATAAAGAGCTGAACTGTCAATAGTGAGGCAGGAGAAAGGCTGGGTGGGGCTGGCAGGCAGAGAGAATAAATAAGAAAGAGAAATCTGGGAGGAGCAAAAGATCAAGGAACAAGAAAAGGAGGAAAGGAGGACACAAGGGGCCAGCCACCCAGCAACACAGCCAGCCACAGATTAATAGGAAAAGAAAAGATATATAGAAATAGAGAAAGGTAAAAACCCAGAGGTAAAAGATAGATGGGATAATTTAAGTTAAGAAAAGCTGGCTAGAAACAAGCCAAGCTAAGGCTGAGCATTCATAAGTAAGAATAAGCCTCCGTGGTGTGTGATTTATTTGGGAGCTACATGGCAGGCCCCCCAAAAGGCCAAAGAGCAAAGAGCTAAAGAGTAACAACAACCAACAACACTAAGGCTCCAATAAATGTCACTGAATGACATTTCAACCCCTCCAGCTCCACAGGTTCTACCCCTTCCCAGCTTCATCAGATTGATGTCTTGCCCCTTGATTTTCATTCAGAAGATGGCACTGTCTTCTTGGACTGAATTAAAGCTGGAGGGTATTTGGAGGAACAATGAGGCCATCTACAGCAGCCAGTCTTTCAAGATGGCCCCTGTGTATCCCCCTGGTATTCACCTCCTCCTGTCCCCCACCAAGCTCACAATATAATAAACAGAATATGGTTTTCTCCACTGCCCTCTCCTACAGATTTTCCACTAGTTGAGTCTTAGCATGATGGAAGACCCAGGCAACAGTTGACTACAAAACCCTGAGCCTTTGGGGCACAGCCCCCAGCTCAGCCCTCCTGGATCCCTGACACACAGATGCTGTGAGATAACTAGCTACTATTTGTGAATTTAAAGCCACTGAGTCTGTGGTGATTTGTAACAGAGAAGTAGATAACTGATACAACATCAGTTTCAAACTAACCTATAAATTTGAGGTTCCCACAAGGGAAAAGTATTTCAATAGTAAGATGTGGTCCCATTTTGTAGATGACACAGATGAGGCCAATGATCAGTTCAGTAGTTAAAACACTCAGTTAAGACTGAGTGGAACTCTAGAGGGTCAGTTGTAGTTTGTGTCCCTTGTTTTCATATTCATTTACTTATTCATTTAGAGGGCAGATACGCCATCACGAAGGTCAGAGAACAACTTCCAGGATTTGGTTTTCTACTGCTACTGTGCACTCTGGGAATTGAACTCAGATTGTCAGGCTTGGTGGCAAGCACCTTTAGGCTGTGGGTCATCTCATTGGCCTCTGGTTTTGTCTTCCAATCTATTGTGGGCCAACATTTTCATAAAATACAATAAAAAATTAGCTGCTACTAAAATGGCCATGCACTTGAGTATGGCAACATTGTTACCCTACCGTAGAAACCTGCTATCAATGTCAGGATTAACTACTGACAGGAATGCTTTCAAGGCCCACTCCTTTGGGTTTCCCAAGCTTTACACATTGGTGTGTTTTCATTTTGTACATTGTCTGTGGAGCACCTCTGCTGCTACTTACTGGATACTATCATTAAATATTCATATCCTGTCTCATCTTATAGCCATTAAATTGGACACTGACCAGAGAACAGAAAACATCAAGTGTGGGGGTATGGAGAGATGGGAATCTGCCCTGCTGGTAAAGGTAACATGATGCAGACACACTGGAAGCAGAATGGAAGATCTTCAGAAATCTAAAAATAGACTAACATAATATAAATAAAAAACCTGCAGAAGAGGGAGCAGACAAAGTGTAAGAGGCCAGAGCAGACATGACAGGACCTCTGTGCTCATAAATCTGTAACCTGTCTAACATGGAGAGGGTCAACACCTCCAGATTGAGCTAGAGGGGAAGGTGTCCAGGAGCCCACACCCTGGAGACACTGTTTACAGTTGTTCCCTCTGTAGGAGAAGGGGGAGTCAATTTTCTCTAAGAGGCTGACCACTGGTAGGTCAACCACGCTACAGAGGATACACACACAAATACACACACACACACACACACACATACACACACACACACACAGGAGTATATGGGCAGCACAAATTGGGTTCAATAGGAGGGAATGTGGGAGGAGTTAGAGGTTAGAGTGGGAGGTTGTATATATGATAAAAATGTATTGTATGAAATTCTCAGACTAATAAAAATATTGTATTTTAAAGTATATAATCATAATTACTATAATGTAATAAATACATAAAAATAGAATTTCTCTCTGATCTGAAATTTGCCTACTGAGNACACACCCAAAGAAACTGAAAGCCAAGTCAATCACCACTGATTAATGAGGAGATAAAGAAAATGTGGTAGAGGATGGAGTTCAGGGGTAGCATGCTTGCCTAGCACGCAGGATCCTGAGCTCAACTCTCAGCACGAGGAAGAAAAGAGTATGGAGGTCAGAGGACAACTTGTGGGAGTTCATTCTCTCCATCCCCCTTGTGGCTTCTGAGATATCAGACTTCGCTACAAGGGCCTTTACCTACTGAGCCATTGCACCAGCCCCAAAATGCAAGAATTGTATACTAAGTAAAATAAGCCAGTCACAGCAGAATAAATCAGCATGACTCTGCTCAGGCAAAGTGGCTAAAACAGCGATGAAACACTCAAAAAGAAGAAAGGCTGTGTACACCTGTCATCCTAGCTGTGTGAGATGCTGAGGCAGGAGGATTGCTTGTACCAAGAAATATTATGCCAGCCTGGGAGTCAGCAAGACCTGTCTCAAAAATGAAACTAAAACCTTGAAAGAGAACAGTGGTTGCCAGGTGCTCAGAAGAATTAGTGTTTAATGGGGTATGGCATTTGGTTCTCCAAGGTGACAGAGTCATAGAAGTGTGCTGCAGGATGATGGGCATTCAGTCACACAACCAGAGCCAACACTAGTGACAAGATAGACAAACTCACACCTGTGGAATCTAGATTCATGTATATGTATGTATACTGCTACAAGCCACAGAAATATGAAGTAAGAATTCAGCCGATTATGGCAGAGCAGTTACCTGGAAGAGTCAAGGGCTTTTCCAGAGGAAGCCAAGACTCAAGGAAGTATTGGTGCTATTGGCTTTTGAATAGATCAGCTGTTTTCTGCTATGAATTTCATGTGTGCTATTATAGCTTCTCCAGTTGATTCTTTTTCCTAAGAACTAATAGTGTGAATTGATCATTCTTTGGGCATAGTTTTTCCCTATACAATTAAGGTATTTGGATAACAGTCACACAGGCAAGGCTTCCTTCTTCCAGGCTTTTTGTTTCTCTTTTTTAGCATTAGACTCAGATGTCTGCTCCTTTAGCTACCATCCAAGGCCAGGGCCAGCTCTGGACAAAAGCATTTTATCTGAGATACCTCTCAAACATCCAAGAACAAACAGCCGACAGAACAAGCATTCCAGACAACCTGCTAGTCTCCTGAATTAAGGTAAATATCCACATGGAGACACTGCCTAGGCCAGGCAGACATTAGGTACATAGCTTTGTTTCTTGTGCAAATTAAGCTTTAACTCTCCTTAGAACAAAAGGGTTTTTTACATACCAGGTACATCAGGCTGTGACACAGGCTGCCTAGATACCCCCACCCTGCCAGAATATGGCACAGCCAAGTTATACTGGACAGTTAAAACCGTAAAGAGAAATAGGCAGTTTTATTGTACTCATAATTTATACTGACATTGTAGACTCCTAACATTTTACCTAACTACATCTAGGAATGTAGTTTGAGCACATAAATTCCCTTTTTCTGATATATTAACCGATTTTAGCTCTTAGTTGATCCCACCTCCTTTAACCACTCCCCTTTGGGGTTGTAAAAGAAAGCCTAACTGTCACTGCCTGAGGTAAATTGGTATCTGCCTTTATGACCCTGTAAGAATTCAAGCCTTGTGACCTTGCTTTGGTCAGAAAATTGCTGCTTTGTATGGATATATAACTGAAAACCTCAGAGACTAGAGAGGACCAGAAGAACGACCTAAGATGAGGAGAGAGCTAAGATGAGGAACGAAGATGGAAGGAACTTAGATAGAACAATGAGAAGACGGGAGAAGAAGGGACAGAGAGGAGCTAAGTATGAGAACAGAACTGAAGCTGTGTAGAGAGATTTTGACTTAGAATAAAGTGAATGGACTAAGAGCTTATACATAGATTCATTCGAGTATCCCTCAGATTAATCCACCACTGGTAGCGTCTCTTCTGGAACCCTGGGAGAAGACTATAGAAGGGCTGGACTCCAATAGTCTTCGATAGTATATGTGTGATATGTGCATGTAGGGGATCACTGGGGCAAGAAGGGGGAGGAAACAAAGAGGGTAATCAGCTGCAAATAAGAGCCATGTGTGTAAAGAAGCCACCATGAAACGTTATTTTGTATACTCATGAAATATATAAAACTGAGGGCTGGTGACATGGCTCATGAAGCACTTGCTGCACAAGCTTGAGGACCTGCATTCAGATCTGTAGAACCAACCAGGTGAAAAGCCAGGTGTGTGTCTGTAATCTCAGCCCAGGAGAGATGGAGACAGGCAGGTCCCCGCAATTCCCTGGCCAGCCAGCCTAGCCAAGTCAGTCAGCTCCAGGTTCAATGAGAGACCCTTCCTGAGAAGTAAGATGGAAAGTGAGTGAGTGAGTGAGTGAGGAGTGAGTGAGGAGTGAGTGAGTGAGTGAGTGAGTGAGGAGTGAGTGAGGAGTGAGTGAGTGAGGAGTGAGGAGTGAGTGA
>LZPO01066368.1:125353-135703 GCA_001675575.1 Neotoma lepida | reverse complement strand
ATACATGTATGGAATTCTCAAACAATACATTGCATACATGTATGGAATTCTCAAACAACCCAGCAACCACTGGTAGCTCACAATCATCTACAATGGGATCTGATGCCCTCTTCTGGGACAAAACACTCATACCTCAAAACACACATAAGTAAATAAAATTTTTGAAAGGTATGGGCCTGAAGAATGGCTCAGCAGTTAAGAGCACTGGCTGCTTTTCCACAAGTCCTGAGTTCAATTTCCAGCAACCCCATGGTGGCTCACAACCATCTGTAATGAGATCTGGTGCCCTCTTCTGGCGTGCAGAAATACATGCAGACAGAATATTGTTTATATAATAAATAAATAAATAAATAAATAAATAAATAAATAAATAAATAAATTTTAAAAAAAGGAATTAAGTTACAGAATGAAGAAAAAAAGGAGCATTCTAAGTTAGGGGTCAGAAAATTATTTGTGTGCATGTGTGTACACATACGTGTGCCCATGTGCGAAGGCCAAACGTTGATGCAGGTCATCTTCTTCAAGTAGTCTCCACTTTATTTGTAATAAATTTTATTGAACTTCTTTAACAATTTCATACTGATACACAATGCATTCCAGCTCTCCTCACACATCCCCACACCTCTCCCATCCTTGTCAACCCTCCCCCTTCCCTATCAGTTCCTTTCTCTCATTCATTTCTTGAGACACAGCCTAGAGGTCAGTGATTTCGCTTGGCCCCCTGTCCAGTGAGCTGGAGGATCCAGGGATCCTCTGTCTCCACCAGCCACTGCACTGGGATTACAAGCACACACTTCTGCACCCAGCTTTTTATGAGGGTGTGAAGATCTGACCTCAGGTCCTCACACTTGTACAGCCAGCACTTTACTGACTGAGCCGTCTTTTCTAGCCCCCATGGTCTTCACTCCTGAAAGCCATTGCCTCAGCAGCAATAGAACTCCAGTATCTGTCAGCACATATTTGAAATAGATTCTGAATGAGACACGGAGGGAACCAGGTTATAAAATAAAAAGCTGGTACATAAAACAAACAAGCTACAACAAACCCCACATAAACCCCAAATACAAAACCCCGTTGTGAATTGATGGTGCAACAGGAGCCCCTTCCCAGCTTTAAATCCTGCAGCTGAACCTCGGGCTTGCTTCCACCCTGCAATTGTCTCAATGCCATCCATCTGCCAGGCGCACAGGAGAGGTGGGCTTTACCCAATTGGCCCTCCAAAGCATTTTATGTCAATAATAGCGAGTGCGACCTGGTCCTTTTCTCTTGTTTACTCTCTACTGTTTCCTCCGATAAGTGGTATTTCTGCAGTCTGCCAACCTCCTCCGTGCTTATTTGTTTATGGAGAGAATATTAATTAGTGATGCTGAGCAGACTATGGGATGCAAATGAAATTCTGATAATGGCATTCTTTAGACTGTCTTTGCCCCCCAAGGCATCCTCTATTTAAATAGTCCAATCGAACATAATTATTAACACAAGTAATAATAATAATTATCATAGCTTCCCGCTTCGGTGGTTATTCGTGGAAACTGTGAGTTCTTCCCTGTCTATCGGCCTCGGTTTAAGTGTGGAAAGTAAATCCTCATTTTATGTTTATTTCTGTATCCAGTTTTGCTTTGTTCAGCTTCTTCTGAGCCCGGGAACTAAGCCCTCATGATGGCCCTTTATGTGCAGTTTTCTTTTTGGTTTTGTGTCTGGTTCTGGTTCTTAAAGAGGAGTCTTGGATAGTTCGGCCTCCCCTTGGACTCTTCCAGCAGCCTAGATAACCTGGAGCTCCTTGGGCCTCCTGCCTGCAGTTCAGGGATCACAGGCCACTGCCTAGAGTTGCTCTTCCCATGAAAACAGTTTGCAGCAGTGAAAAGCATCCATTCAACAGACAAACTTTTCTGTGAGTGGTTGTCTTAAAGCAACCTGGGCCCAGAGGCACAGCTACCTGGAAGGCTGACACAGGAAGATCACCAGTAAAAAGGTGAGCCTGGGCAACTTAGTGAGACACTGTCTAAAATAAACAATAAAGGCAGAGCTGTGGGTGTGGCTCAGTGGCAGAGTGCTTACCCCAGTGCTGGGGAGGCAGAGACAGGAGGATTCCTAGAGTCCACAGTCCAGTCATTGAGCCAAGTCAGTGAACTCCAGGTTCACCAAGAGACTTTTTCTCCAAAAGAAAGATGGAGAGCGATTGGCCTTCACACGAATATACACACATGTACATGTGTGACACAGGCATGCGTGCACGCACAGTTAAGACCACAGAGTAAAATAGCACAAGTTCAAACTCCAATTCTGTCATTAACTGGTGATGGCTTGGGACAAGCTACTCAACCACTCAGCACCTCAGCTTCCTTGCTGTAAAATGGGCATGACCTAATCTTGCAGGATTTTAGAGGATGATTGTTCTAGGGAGAGTTAGACCACTGTTGCATACATTGCAAGAAGTTGTCATAGAATTGTCATCACATCAAGCCTCTCCGCTCAGGAAATATAAAAAACACCACACCTAGGCCAGTTCCCCGCCCCCTTTACTTTCAATAAATATCATGTCATTTGAGTCTGAATGAGTCTGTGGCCCTGACCACTCTTTGACTGCCACCTCACTTCCCACAAGTGGGTATGGTAAGTGGATTCTCTTGATCAATTATAAAACAGGTTGAAATTTATAGGAAGAGGTTAAAGGAATACATGCAAACTCCACAACACCAGACTGGACAGCAGAGGTCAGAGGGGAAATTTCAGCCATTGGCTCCATGTGGTCCAGAAAGGAATTTCAAAATTAAAGGTTGTAGAGGTCACTCTTTGTGGTGGAATATTCCTTTACACTCTGTGAAGATATGTCACTGTGGTTGGTTTAATAAAAATCTGAATGGCCAATAGCTAGGCAGGATTTCCAGGCACAGAGGACACTGGGATGAAGAAGGGCAGAGACTCGGAACAAGTTGGACACACAAAATGGGATAGAGGTAAAAGCCACATGGTAGAATGTAGATTAATAAAAATATGGGTTAATTTAAGGTATAAGAGCTAGTTAGGGGGCTGGAGAGATAGCTCAGAGGTTAAGAGTACTGACTGCTCTTCCAGAGGTCCTGAGTTCAATTCCCAGCAACCACGTGGTGGCTCACAACCATCTATAATGAGATCTGGTGCTTTCTTATGGCATTCAGGCAAAACACCATATACATAATAAATAAATAAATCTTTTTTTTTAAAGGGCTAGTTAGGAACAAGAAAGCCTAAGCTACTGGCCAAGCTTTCATAATTAATAAGAAGTCTCTGTGTGGTTATTTGAGAGCTGGTAGGCAGGGCAGAAAAAAAAATCCTCCTATAACTCTTGGCCTCGGAAAATACTCCCATTGTAACTGATAATCATTGTAGTGTTCCCACCCATTAAATGCTTACTGTGGTACCAGACACATGGGCTAATACCTTCAATACATATCTCTTCTCATCCTTATGGCAGGAGTATCAGACTTAAACTTATGTATTTCTCATCTTGTATTTTGAGGAAACTGGAATCCTAGAGATAAGTGATTCTCCCAAATAACCCACCTAAAAATTTAAACTCAAGATACCTAGTTCTAGAAACCCAAGTTCTTAAGCCAAGTCTGACATCTCCTGAGTAAATGCTGACACTGAGACAAACCTTATGAGCAGGTCACCCTATGACCTGGCCAAGGCTGCTTAAACAGGAGACCATAAACCAAGTGGTTTAAAAAACAGGAATGGATATTCTTAGTCCAAACCCTATGTGGGTTCCTTCAGAGAACTGTTCAAAACTATCTGTTCCTACCTTTCTCATGACTTCTGGTGGTTCCTGTCCATCCTTGACAATAGATTTTGCCTAACATTTGCATTGGGTACTCTCTTGTTCATGTCCAAATTCCCCCCAGTTAGTGAAGAGGCCAGTAATCCTGTGGTATCCTAAATAAGTGCCCCCTCTTTTGCAGGGTGACTGTATCCCCCTGCCTTACATCTGCAATAGTTCTAAGTCCCAACAGGGTCACATGCATAAGGATTTGGAGTTGGGAACTCAGTTTATGAACTCTGGGCAGATACAATTTAACCCACAATGTCCTTTATAGCAACTGTCTATGGCTCCATCTTCCAGCCCAGAGGCACAGGGTCGACTTTAGAAGGGGAGCAGGTCTGCACACACCCACAAGTTGCATGTTGGAGATGTAACTCTTCATTCCAAGCCCTGAAGAGCCATTTATCCTCCATGAGAAAGCAGAATTGAAAAGGGATACAGTACAAAAGATGTCAAACTGGAGATAAATGTTTCCTCAGAGGCAACAGCTTCCAGAGATTTGAAGGAGCATAGTTTTGAAAAATGGGGGCACAAGAAACAAAGGTTGAGCTTTGTGAAATCATTGATAACCCCCAAGACAACTTTCAGCTCTCCCCCATGGTTATAAATGGGGGATTTGAAATGGAACTTCTACTGTGTGGCTTTCAAAGCCCGTGGTGTCCCAGGAATACTGAATCATTGCTAAGGTAAAGCACTCCATTTGAACCCAAGGGAAACAGAAGTAAGCAGATAAAAAATGGCAATTCGAGAGTCAGATTTATGAGCCAACTGAAATCTGGGCACTGCTTTATTATATTCCTTGAGATGGACCGGTCTCGAGGCCCGTGTGGGAACAAGAGTCTAAGATTAAAGGCCAAAACAAACTTTCTGCATCTCCCAGACTCAGAAAATTTTACACAGGCCCCTCCCCAATAAATAACAGACATGATATAAATGCACAGCTCTTTGTCTAGTGCTGGACATCAGTGGACAGACATTTATTTGTTCATTGTCCTGAGGATTACTTCCAGAGAGACAGGAGTGAGTACTGTCCCTGGTGCTGGAAAGCAAACATCTGAGGTGGGAACGGAGGAGTTGACAGATCCAGGATCCCAAATGGAGTAATTCATTCACACATCTGCAAGGTAATACCAGGCAGGTAGAAAGATACCAAAGGAATGTCAGGGGTGGGAAGGGACTGTCTGAGGCACGAGGANCTGGAGTTCAAAGCCAGCCTGGGCTACACAGCATCAAACCAAAAGGAAGAGAAGAAAGAGGAGGAAGAGGAGGAGAAGTGGGAGAGAGAGAAGGAGAAAGGGAGGAAGAAGAGAGGGTAAGGATGAGGGAGAGGAGAGAGAAAAACAGAAGAAAGAGAATGAATAGGAGGAGGAATAAGAGGGTGAAGAGGAAGAGGAGAAGGAAGGGGGAGCAGAATGAGGAGAGGAAGGGGAAGAGGAGGAGGAGGGGCAACGTAAACAGAGAAAAGGCACGTGCTTGTATTTTTGCTATTCATCAACTTGTGAATTCCCCACAGCAATCTTCCAAGTTGGCATCATTCCTCCAAGTGTGATCAGCCTCACTCTGGCCACTTGCTAGGACCCTACAGGACTGATCCCTCTGACGCTGGTGTGGCTTTACCTTTTCTTCATGNGGCCAGTCACAGGCACNGCTTTAAAATAACAACTCACCATGGACCCCACCCCTGACACCCCACCCGGACCACATTACTCTGCTTTGCTTTTTGCTCTTTGGCCTAGAACAGATCACATTCTACACAGTACATGGTGTATAAAGNGGGCGTTTGAGATGGAAGATGCAGGATGCTGTAGCTTTGGGGAAGCACTTCAGAATTCCAGCAAACTAAACAGAGAATTACCCAAGGACCCAGCAAGACTGCCCCAGAAAGGGATAAAAAGTGTTCAAACAANTATGAGTACACAAACATGGAGGAAGGAGAAAACTGACTCCTGNGGGCTGACCTCTGACCTCCACATCCATACTGAGGCAANGGAGCAGGCACAAACACACAGTTTGATAAAGCACTGTAAGAGGCCAGACACCAAGGATTGAGTGCTGTGTGATTCTATTCATGNGGAATTTCCAGAATTAACATAACCGTAGAGAGAGAAAGCCAAGTTGTCAGATGCTGGTGCAAGAGAAGGATGGAGAAGAGGTGACAAACGTNTCACCTGGAGCTAATAATGACACTTTGTAAGTAGCTAGAGGGATTGGTTGGAAAATTTTTTAATGTCTTAAGTGTGACTGATATGCTTGTTTTTAAATGACTAATTTTATCATATGGATTTAACCTCTACACNCACCCCACAAAAAGAGCATCTCAGNAAAATGGACCCTCAGTGGGAGTAGTGGTGCACACCTGTAATCCCAGCACTTGGGAGGCTGAGGCAGGAGGATATCTCAAGTCTGAGAGCAGACAGCACACAAAGCCAGCCCTTGCCTCAAACCTTCTCTCCACCCCTGAAAACTTGACAGCTAATTAATATTTGGTAGATGAATGAACAATAAAAAATGAATATTTACAACCCAGGAAGTCAGCTTATACTCTTTCTGTGGAATGGCTTCATGTTCCGAATGGCTTTCCATTTNGGGGAAACCCATAGTTCTTTACCAAGCCCATTTAAATCACCATGCTGTGGGGTAAGTGGGGTCAGTGGTGGCACTAGCCTGGGAGTCTTGAGAAATTCTTGGTGGCCCTGCCTGANCTTCATTATTTTGTTCATACAAACAGGAGTTAAAATCCATGATCCCTTAGAATGGGAATGGGGTGCACCTCTCCCTGTCTTGGTCTTTTTCAGAACTCACTGTCTTGCTGAGTCCCTTCTGAATGCCAGGAGGGTGTAAAGCCAGCAGGAATCAGCCCCATCTGCCTGCAAAGGGACAGGAGCTTTAGCTGTCTAAACACTTCTTTGTCAGAGTGCCTTTTGGCTGGGGGCTTTTCCTAGCTCCCTCTGTGACCCNGCCTGAGGAGCATGTTAGAGAATCGCCCTACCCAGGGGAGGGTGGGAGGAAGGTGAGTGGCTGCCAGGCTGAAACGAAATTAAAAATAAAGCTCCCTTATTAAATTCATAATTATTGTGAAGCTGTGAAATCTTATTTCCAACCCCTGTCTCCTTTCTTTTGTCCAGGGCAGAGGCTGCCTACTTCCCCAATCCTTATTTTGCTTTATGGACAATTTCTCTTTAGCATTCCAAGCATTTAACCTTGAAAAATAGTGTTGTTTTGCTGCTGTATTTTCTGTTAGTCTCCAGGCATCTCTGTGGCATCTTTATAAATCTGCAGGAGCTGGTAAATATTTCTTGCCGACCAGCNGCTGAAATCTGAAAATACCGGCTCAATTTTTAGCTGTCAGGCAATTAATGTAATTCAAAGAAAATGAAAGGTGTGGACAGCTGGGACTGCTTTTAATAACGGGAGGGCTCCTGGCTCAGGCTTAGCCAAGCCAGGCAGAGGAATCAATAAGAGGCTAGCAGAAAGGCAAGAAGAGGGCACAGAGCTCTCCAGAAGCATTTTGTCAGCATCCCAGCAGCCTTGTTCAGCTGTGCCAGGAGCGGCTGATAAAAGCAGCTACTGTTGGTCAAGTTAGTAGGTCAAACTTGGAGGTCCCAGCCACAGTAGCAGTCAACGACTCTGTAAAACGGGAAAGGGTACCCAATCTGGGCAGGCAAACCAGGAGAAAATGCTGCATGTTGATGGGCACACACCCATCATGCAGCTGGGTACACAGCTTGGTTAGCAAACAGCGTGGGATAGCTTTCTTCCTCCAAATGCTCAGGACCTTTGAGCAGTGCACAAATCATGCAACTGTATGTGACAGCCCTATGCAGACTGCTTCCCACTTCCTCATCCCTGTCACAATANTGGNTAATCTCACATCCCCGGGAGACCCATCTGTCCCCTGGTGAGTCAGCATGTTAGCTTTAGACTTCAGCAGTAGCATATTGGTGATTAAGACAAAGGGTCAATTTAATTGATAAGAAAAATTAATAGGTTAAAAAAACTAACATGAGAGGTTAAGGGGACTGTTGGGACAGGTGAGAGCAGGGCTCTCACATTGCTGGTGCTATTTGTTCCCAAATACAGTTGACTGGGGCTAGGGACTTACCTCACTGGAGGAGTGCTTGACTAGTGTGTGTGTGGAGTCCTGAGATCCACCCCCAGAATGACTGTGTGGGTACGGGAGGTAGAGGCAGAAAGATCCAAAGTTCAAGGTCATCCTAGGCTCCATAGGGAATTCAAGCCAGCCTGACAAGGGTGGGGAACTGACTTCTCCTGAGGAATAGATCAGTCATTACAGAGATATTCCAATCTGGAGGATGATTCTGTCNTTATCTGTCACCTTGAAGATACTTCAGGCATAGTAGGCAAGGTTTGGGGGTGAGGTGCATGTATGTGGAAGCGAGGCATTGATGTGGGGATTTCTTCCTCAGTTCTAAGGGACGGAGTCTCTCACTAAACCTATAGCTCTCCAGTCGGGCTCTGCTTACTGGCCAGTGAGACCCTGAGAGTCACCTGTCTCCACCCACGCCCCCAGTACTNAGGTCACAGTCATACAACACCATACCCAGCTTNCATGTGACTCACACTTGTGCAAGAGGTACTTTACCAACTGAGTCGTCTCCCCAGCCCTGCAGGCAAGGTAGACACCATCACATCCTACTGTACTTACCTAAGGACACTTTCTCTGACTATGTGAACTCCTATGTCACTGACACCCTGAATTTCCCATGCAGTGTACCTGGGAGGCCCAGAAAAAAACACCAGAGCACACGCCTCAATGCACCTTCCAAGAGAAAAACAAAACTTCAAAACCCAGTCCAGCAAGATAAATACAGAATCATCAAGTGTAATTTTATGTGCCAGCAAACACTTAGATAACAGAAATACCACTTACAATAATGTGCTTTAAAATCAAATACCCAGAAATAAATCCAACAATCCGTGCATGCCTGCCACAGTGAAGCCAAAACATCCTTGGTAGGAATTTAAAACCCTCTAAGTAAATGGAAGGGGAGGCACAGTCATGAGTTAGCAGGTTCGATGGGGCAATCACATCCATCACCTGAAAACTGATCTACAGACTCAATTTAGTTCTATATAATTTTCCAAACAATGTTTTCTTTTGTTTTGTTTAATCTGACCTGTGGATTCTAAAACGTATGCCTAAACATAAAGAGCCCAGACTGGCCAAGGTAATATTTTGTGTCCTTTTGTTAATAGAATATTTTTACTAATTCTCTGAGGGTTTCATGCACATAGACAATGTATCTTGACCNTACTTGTCCATCACTCCTCCCTGTAGCAGGTCTTTCTCTGGACTGCCAGCTCTCTCTCGAACAATGACATGGAGACTTTTTATTAAGTATGAAAGCTTAGCCTTAGCTTAGGCTTGTNCCCAACTAGCTCTTAAAACTTAAATTAACCCGTTTATATTAATCTACACTCTGCCATGTGGCTCGTTACCTCTCCTCAGTTCCATATGTCCAACTTCCTCCGAGTCTGGCTGGTGAATCCCCTGCCTCAGATTCTTTCCCAAAATTCCTATCTCTGCCTGGAAGTCCCACCTATCCTCTCCTGCCTAGCTGTTGGCTGTTCATCTCTTTATTAAACCAATTAGAAGGTGTCTTAGGCAGGTGAGGAAGGACAGAGACACATCACACAGTATACAAAAAGATTATCCCAACACTTCCCCCTAACTCTAACTCTTCTCAGATCCATCCCCTGCCCATCCCCCCCCAATTTCATAACCTCTTTTTATGCATACAACCCACTAACTCCAATTTGTACTGCCCATGTCCTCCTAGGTATTGGGCCACTGAGTGTGGTCAACTTACCAGAGTCCAAACCCTCCTCAGAGGCCATCAACTCTGCATAGCTCTTCAGTTAGAGACTGAGATTTTGTGTTGGCTGGCTTGATCTTGTGCAGGTCCTGTCCATAACCAAGACAATCAAAGAAAAACAATCAAATGTAAAATCATTTTAAAAGGAATTAAGAAATAGTGTGATAATAGAAATCANTAGAGTGATATTGGCATAAAAATAAGCAAATGAAAGAAAATAGAGTTCATAAGTGGACCCACCCATTTATAAGCACTCGGTCTATTACCAAATGGCAGGAAAGGGAGAAAATGGGGCTTTTCAATGTGAATGGTATTAGGAGTCAACATGGGAGAATAAAAATCTGATCCCTGACTNACACCATACACAAGAGCAAATCACAGAGAGTTTACAAACCTAAACGTAAGAAGTAAAACAAGGAGTGTCTAGAATATACTATGGAGGGGCTAGGGAGAGGGCTCAGTTGGTAAAGTGCCTGCCACACAGCATNAGGACCCCAGTTCAGATCTCCAGAACCCACATAAAAAGCCAGGCATGGTGATACATCTCTATAACCATGGCATTGAAGGAACAGAAATAGGCAGATCCCTAGAGCTCACTGGCCAACCAAGTTAGCTAATTAGTGAGCTCCAGGTTCAGTGAAGAAACCGTAACTTAAAAAAGTAATATGGAGAGTGAAAGAAAAAGTAATATGGCCTCTAAATGCGCGCGCG
>LZPO01066368.1:56553-68364 GCA_001675575.1 Neotoma lepida | reverse complement strand
AGAAAGTGACCAGGCCAGTCTCAATAGTGAATGTCCATGCTGGGCACGGTGGCAACAGGGAAAAAGTCAGAGTAAGAAAAACCATACAGCATTCCAAGAAAAGAAAGGGTGTCACAAACTCACAAAGATGGGGACAGAATCCCTGGAAATACAGAGAAGAAGACAGGTGACATGAAAAGAAGAAAGACAAATAGAACACAGCTGCAGCCACATGGCTGCTCGGCACAGGCAAGCNGGACAGAGCCACCTCCACGTGGCCCNGGTGAAGTGAGACTGGCAACTCCACCCTCAGGGATCCGCTCAGACCTGGAAATCCTTGAAGTCCTTGAAACCCATTCAGGTGTGGTGAGACTGATTCTACCTGTGGCTTGTTTCTCTCTCTCTTCTCTCTCTTTCTGTCTCTGTCTCTATCTCTCTCTGTCTCTCTGTTTGTCTCTGTTTGTCTCTCTGTCTCTCTCTCTCTTTTAGATTTATTTATTATGTATACAGTGTTCTGCCTGCATATATACCTGCACACCAGAAGAAGGCACCAGGTCTCATTATAGATGGTTTGAGCCACCATGTGGTTGCTGGGAATTGAACTCAGGACCTCTGGAAGAGCAGCCAGTGCTCTTAACTACTGAGCCATCTCTCCAGCCCTTGTTTGTGTTTCTTATGTTCCTGTCATGAGATCTATGCATCTACTGGCTTGGATAACTTTTGGCTTTGTGGAGAATCTTACTAAATAGTCTGCTCTTCCAGACTCCATCCCAGATAGTGAGAAGAAAAAAACACAACAGCAACAACACGGAACTGCACACGGAACTGCACACGGAACTGCACACGGAACTGCACACGGAACAACTGCACACGGAACTGCACACGGAACTGCACAGACAGACACACACTTAAAACTGATTAAAGCCACCAGTGCATCAGCAATGACCGTGGACCAGAAAATGGGGCAAACTAACATAGAATGCTTTAGAAAGCTAAATCGTGTTTAAGATAAAATCAAAACTAGCAAACAAAAAAGATAAGGAAAGGAGAAAAGAGAGACAGGCCCTGAAACGTCAGTCACATAAAGGAAATGGTCAGTAAAATGGGTAGAAAAATCAAAACATGGACGAAAATGGCAGCAACGTGGAAGCAAAATTCAGCAAGGAAATTGAGATTTGGAAAAAATTACAAAGGTTGGGAATTGAGAGCTCAATGAACCATACCCACATACAAATAAATTAAAATTAAAAATCAAAAAGAAAGGGAGCCAACCTAGATGGCTTTTTTGTTCCCCTCCCCCACCAACCTGTGGCATGTTTTACCTGTAACACACACTGACCTTGTAGAGCACCAGATAAACAAAATGGGAGCCTGAAGGTCAGAGGTCATTTAGCTGAGTGCTAGAAACCAGTGGTAGATGGGTTGGGGTGACTGACAGGAATGGATTATCAGTGTGTGTGTGTGTGTACATGCACATATGAAGGCCAGAAGAGGATGTCAGATTCCCTGGAGCATGTAAGGTGCTTGGGCACAAGTACGCATATGCATGTTGGGCCAGGGACTGATATAGCATGTCTTCCACCATCACCACCTTCTCTTCTGAGACAGGGTCCCTTAATGACCCGAGTTCACTGCTGGATCCACCTGTCCCTGAGTCCGCCTCTTCTGAGGTTATAGATGTGCTTGCCCCTGACTGCCTTTTACATGGGTGCTGGGGTGGATCTACCTGTCCTTGAGCCCACCCCTTCTGAGGTTATAGATGTGTTTGACCATGCCTGCCTTTTACTTGGGTGCTGGGTATCCAAACGGGTCTTCAAATACATGTAGCAGGCTCCTTACTGCCTGGACCATCTCCCCAGACCCTTTTCTGGCCATTAACAAGATGTGCCAGCAGCAGGTCAGATATGGCTGCATCTGGGNCTCAAAGAATACCATNGACTCTTTGTGGCTCTTAGTCCNTTTCTCTGATGGGAGTACAGGTCTCCACTTACCTGTGAGGCAGNGCTCACCAACAGCTTCTCTCTAAGGGACAGGCTCAGCCTGTCTATCTGAGGGAGNACATGGCTTACCCNGGGTTCTCCAGTCCCCTGAAAGTTCCTGGCCCAACTTAGACTCTAAACTAAAGGCTTAACTCCTGCCAATCAAGCTCACTGCCAACGTCACTTTTTCCAGCATCTTCAGCTCCTTTCCCCCACCCCCTGCCCAGGATCTCTTCTCTAAAGCGATAATTAATATAAAGTTGGGTGTCTTTTTCCCTCTGGGAGAAAAAATTCTTCACAGCGTGAAGTGGAGCAGAGCGTGGGTGGATTTAACAAGGAGGTGGGAGCTGATGTAAGTAGCATTATTATATGTGATTGTATCACCAGGGTAAGGGGAACTCGCTCCTGTTTGGGTATTAGACCAATCATCAAGCTTAAGTGTATGTAAAATTAAATAGTGGAGAAAAACATGGTGGGCCTTTTCCAGCCCAGAATTGTTCTCTCCTTTGCCTAGAATAACATCAACACTTATTCAACTGTACCCTGGAATGCATGCATTCAATGGTCAGAGAAACCCCACACAGGATATGCTGTTTTTATCTCCATTTTTGCAGAAAGGGAAATTGATTTTGCCNATAGCTAACAAGCAGAAAAGTCAAGAATGCAAGCCATGCTACCCAATGCTCCACTCCTGCCCTCTAAACCCTACCTACGCTACATCAACAACACAGACGAACAACCCTGAAAATCACCAATCAGATCCTCTGCTTCATCAAATACACCACAAATTAGTTGGAGGGGGAAAGTCAACTCAATTGAGTATTTCTGTTTTTTTTAATTAAAGTGACTTTCCAACTTGAAATCCTAAATATCAAAATCACTATACATCCCAACATGTGTATGTATTAGCTGATGTTCTAGTTTGATTTCTGCTACTGTAACAAACACCACAACCAAAAGCAATCTGGNGGGGGAAAGGGTCTATTTGGCTCACACATTCCAATCTCACACCATCATGGATGGTCAGGGCAGGAACTCAAGCAAAAACAGAAGCAGGAACCATGGATGCACCCTGCCTACTGGCTTGCTTCCCATGGCTGGCTCAGCTTGCTTTCTTACACAACCCAGGAGCACCTGCCCAGGGGTGGCCCTGCCCATTGTGAACTGAGTCCTTCCACATCAATCATTAATCAATAAAACACCCCCATAGAAANTGCCCACAGGCCAATATGGTGGAGGCAATTCCTCATCTGAGGTTTCTTCTCAGGTGACTCTAGTTTGTGCCAAACTNACAAAAATTAACTAGCACCACCACTTTTCCTGCCACCAGGAAAAAGTGCCTGGCAGAGTATTTTAAGGAATAGACTTACTTTGGCCCCTGGTCTCAGAGGGTAGCGGACCATCATGGCAGGGAAGGCAGGANGACAGAAGCTGTTCAGTCCCTGGCAGCTGGAAATTGTGGCAACAGACAAAACGTAGACAGAATAGGCAGCAACCAGAAGCAGTGTGATTTCCAAGGCCTGCCTCTAGTGACCTCCTTCTGCTAAGTAGGCTCCATTCCCTAAAGACTCTACAGCCTTTCAACAGTGGCACCAGCTGGGTGGCCATGCACTCNAAACTTGAACTTGTGAGAGACACCTGAGGCTCAGTCCCTAAGGGAGCTTAGGGGCAAAGGGGAAAAATCCAAATACAGATGTGTTTTCTTTGACTGGATCTGGTTTTTATTTTGCAAAACATTGTAGACAGGGCACACCCCCTTTTCTTACCATAGTCTCTGTCACTGCTAAGGCCTTCAAAAAGACTGGAAATATTCTTGCAGAGGGAATCTCAGCGAACAGTCTGGACATAAAGCATGCTTGCTAACAGACAAAGAGGGAAACATCCTGTTGCTGTCAAGACTATGACAAAAGCATGCTGAGGGTTTGCTGTCTGCCAGCTGTCCATCAAAGTGCTTCACATGCCTGTGTCTTCTCTTCACAGTACAGTCCCATGAGCAGTGAGTGGAATGGCTTAACAGGTCTTCTGCCATGGCAGCAAAATTGAAAACTAAAGGGGGCCTGGTTCCTGGAACNCAGAACTGCTGACCTTGTATACTCTGACCTTCCTGTGTAGCAAGGATCTTTCTACTCAATCTTCTCTCCTCTCTTTGGCCCAGGGATTACAGTTGTACCTAAGTCTAGAAGCAGCCAGGTAGTTCATTATAGTAACAAAAAACAGACGACTAGAGAAACACACGCCACATTACTCCTTTCCCACAGCCACCGGGAAAGTCAATCCCTCTGACAGGGCTACAAGGAACCANAAGACCCTCAGCAGTGACAAGGCACACTTGATTGATAGTCCAGGGAAGACCAGCCTATCCCCAGATGTACCCCAGTGAACAAGAGGAATGGCTCAGGGCCCATGTCTGTATCACTTCAGGAGATCCCTAGATACAACTATTATAGATGTAAGGGCTTTTTATTTTGTAAGGGAGTTTCCATGTCAAATTTCACCTTTGTGCACTGAAGGGACAATCACCCTAATTAATCACCACTAAAGAAAACCCTGCAGTGACTCCTCTGGCACAGGTTATGTGGGTGTACCCCTGTAAGCAGCTGCGCAGTGGCATATCACATTGATGGCAGTGCCCTTACAACTTCTGTTGTGTGTTTACACCATGGATTGTCTTCTCCAGCCAGAGTAAACCCCTGCATGTGAATCATGGTACCCTCTCCTTGCTCTACTGAGAACAAATGTCACACACACACACACACACACACACACACACACACACACACACCAAGCACTGAAAACCACTACCCTGTTTGCTACTGAGTCTATTCAGTAGGTTCAGGCACATTCTCCATATTTGGTACAGCAATAATCCTGCAAGCCAGTGTTGCTTTATTGTGAACTATATGTTAAAAGAGAAAATACTATTTGCCCTCTTGCACCAATAGATACATGGGTCCAGAAAAATGTTTACAGCTGTCCCCAAAATATCTTCTAATTGCCTGCCCTGATTCCTTCCCTCCCCCCACTGTCACAGTCCCAGAGCACTCTGACCTCCACATCCAACCTCGAAGCCTCTAACACCATCCAAAGAAGTCCACACCAGTTCTCAGCTGTCTCCCCCAGCAGCATACACATGAGAAACCAAGGGCAGAAGAGGAGTTCTAACTCCCAGCACACCCGTCTCTTTCTTCCTCTCCCGCTCCAAGAAGCATATTTATAAATAATGCATGAGAGACATTATCATGGGCGGCCCTATGCGTCAATGCTTGATTTTTGCTAAGTAAACTGTTGGGATNTTTCTTTATGCCTTGCAAAATGCTTCCCAAAGGGATGCTGGGAACTGAGGTTAAAACCCTGACCCCAAACCTAGTACATGATGCACTGTAAATGCAGCTGAATCAATAAAGGCATGAATATCAAAAGAAGGGAGATGGTAGCATATGCTAGACTGGCACTCAGATGGTTGAGGCCTTCTTGGGATAATAAAAGGCCAGTGAGGTCAAGCGGTGCACTCACCGGACCCAAGGCAAGCAAGGCTCAGGACAGCACCTTTCACGCCACAACCACCAGTTGTGATCTAGGCCAGCTTCTCTTCCACCAGTACTCAACACATCTATCTAAAAGCAACNCACTTCAAAAAAAAAATTAAATGCTTCTATTGACAATGGGAGCTTTGTAAGGTTTCTGTGAGTGGAAAACCAATATCATGTCCTAAAAATAAAATATAATGAAGACTTCCTTAAAAATTAAGCTTTAGCTAGAATTCTCCAGGAGGCACTCTGGGCCTCCAGGCCTGTTCTGTGTTTGCTCANATAAAGAGGGAAGTGGGGAAGGAAAGCGTTAGGGATATTCTGTGGTCAAACTCAGATGATTTTCTGATGTGATGAGGTNAAAATGGAATTGCTAATTCCCATTCAAATGAAGCTGGGGCCAGTGTGAGGACTCAGTGTGTTGAGGCACTCAGCCTGACAGTGAGTCTGATCCCCAGGGCTCACTCACATGGTGGAAGGAGAGTACAGACCAGGTAAACTGTCCTCTGACCTACACACACACACACACACACACACACACACATCCACACACATACACACACACACACACACACACACACACACACACACACCAAATAAATAAGTATAATAAAAACACTTAAGATATAATATATAGTATACATACACATATATGTGTGTATGTATATACATATATGTGTGTGTATATAATGTTTTAAAGGCATCCCAGCAAGACTTCTATTTTGTGGCCAGTTGGAGGCTGGAACCCAGGGTCTAGTTGCATGTTAGGTAAATTTTGTGCTACTGAGCCCCACTCAAACCCAAGGCCCTGTATCAGTTACCTTTCTCATTGCTGTTTACAAGAAACAGCTAAGGAGAGAAAGGCTTTATTTGGGCTCAGACTTAAAGAAGGGACAGGGCCCATCATCGAGAGAAGGCACAGCTGTCAGAGGGCAAGGTACCTGGCCTCAATGTGTGTACATCAGGAAGCAGAGAAGACACAGGAAGTGAGGCCAGAAAGCCTCAAGGCTCACCCTCAGTGACACTTCCTCTAGCAAGACTCCATCTCCTAAAGGTCCCATGGCCTTCCCAACACATGTGACTATGGGGGACATCTCACATCAAACCACAGCAATGAGTATTCCTAGCTTGACAATTGGTCTCACTCACCACAAATCTGTTTCCAAGTTCTTGGCTACTCACTGTGATCTGCCACCAGCAGCATCATAATGCGTGGAAGCTTGTCAAGTACAGATCCAGGGCTCAGCCAGGGACTGTGGTCAACCATCTCTGCATGATCCTAATGCTGTCTCCAATGTGAGAAGCAGTGCCCTGGACCAGAGCAGCCTCCTACAAGGTTGTCCGGCTCCAGTCAGTCCCTAATCTGAACCACCATATTCCCCCTCCACACAACTGCCAACATGGTCTAACCTGCACTACCACATGCCCATCCACACACCTTTGCAGTTCTNGGTGTTAAACTAGGCAAGCACTCTACCACTGAGTCACACTCCTACCCAGGGTGGGAATTCTAAAAACAACAATTACATCACCATGTCTCCATGCTTAACCCCTCNATCAGCTTCCATTGGGTTCAGCTAAAATCCTGTGAGTCTGGAGCCAGTGTGCGATGTTCCCAGCACTCTCCCCCCAGGGAGCCTCTCAAATTACCCTAAGAACATCCCTGTATCTGGGTCTTTGCACGATCCGTTCTCTCTGCCTGAAAAGCTAATCCACCGACAATCCTATAGTTTAACCCCTCATGTCATTCAGTCCCTAATAAATGCCACCTCAGACAGGCATCTCCAAATGCCTCTCAAAAGGCTACCCCTCTACATGACCAAGTCATTCCAGCTTGTCCAGAATTACCCAATGCTTCTACAACTCCTCCCCCTTATATTTTCTTCATGTATATGGTGTTTGCCTGAATGCACAACAAGTGTATGCAGTGTCCTTGGAAGGCAGAAGAAGGTATCAGGTCTCCTGAAACTGGAGTTATACACAATTATAAACCACCATGTGGGTGCTGGGAATCAAACATGAACCTCTGGAATGGCAACCTGTGCTTTTAACTAACCTCTGAGCCATCTCTCCAGCCTCCCCCCCCTTTTTTTTCTTTTTTTTTAATTTTATTTTTTGTTTGTTTGGTTTGGTTTGGTTTGGGTTTTGTTTGTTTTTTTTCCAGACAGGGTTTCTCTGTGTAGCTTTGGAGCCTGTCCTGGAACTTGCTCTGTAGACCAGGCTGGCCTCAAACTCACAGAGATCCACCTGCCTCTGCCTCCCAAGTGCTGGGATTAAAGGGGTGTGTGGTGATGTATTGTGTCCCCCAATATACTATGTCCCCCAATAAATTTATCTGAGGATCAGGGGAAAAATCCAGCCACTATAGTAAACATAGAAGTCAGGCAATGGTAGCACACACCTTTAATCCTATCATTCAGGAGGCAGGGATCTGTCTGGATCTCTGAGTTCAAAGCCACACTGGGAATGTGGTGACACACACCTTTAATCCCAGCACTAACCATAGAGGTCTNGAGGTCTGTACAGACAGACAGGAAGTGACAGAGCTGGGCAGGAAGAGGAAGTGATGTAGCTGGATGGAGAGAGCAAATGATATAGCAGAACAGAAAGGTATATAGGCGTGGGTATACAGGAAGTAGGTCTCTTTGGAGACTGAGGCNTAGGTGAGGTGAGGTTAGCTTGTGGCTTTTCCTATTCCTCTGATCTCTCANGTTTTCACCCCTATATCTGGCTCTGGATTTTTATTTAATAAGACAGTTTAGCAATTCATCTACAGGTGTGTGCCACCACCGCCCAGCCAGCCTCCCCCTCTTTAAATTTTTATATTTTTATGCATAGTTCTGGACACCATAGAAAGCCTGGAAACCAGGCACACTGTGAAATGTCAAAGTTAAGTTAAACAGAGTCATCTTCCTATTTGGCCTTTCCTTACAGTGAAAACTCAAAAATCTTGTCTTCTGNCTTATCCAAGTTGCGTTGGTTGCAATAGTTGTCCAAAGCTAGCGGTAAGAGCAGCTTGTTTGGGTTCCAGTTTCAGATGGATTTCAGTCTCTNATGGCAAGCAGGCATGGAGGAAGTTGGGGGCAGCTTGCCCACAGCAGCAGAAGTGTGAAGCAGCTGTTTGTCTATGCCAGTAGACGAGAAGGAAAGGGTACAACAGGAAGGAACCAGGGATAACACAGCCCCAAGGACCCACCCCTACTGACCTACTTCCTCCAGTGAGGCTCCATCTCCTAAATGTTCCAGAACCTCTCAAAACAGTGCCACTATCTGAGGTACAAGGTTCAAACACATGAGCCTATGAGGGACATTTCAACTCAAAGCACAACAAAAATACACAGAACATTGCCGTTAGCCATCATCGCCCCACCATGCAAAGGATTTTGCACTAAATTTTACATTAGCGTCCCCAGGAAACCGTCATGGCTGTTCACCCCTCAGTCTCCACCACACACCGCTCCATAACTCTACTTACTTCTTCTTTATCACATGACGTCTTCAGGTCTTAGCTCACACATTTGCTCAGGAGCATACGAGGCCACTGGCCTAGGGTAGAGACTTGAGGATGACTGGTTCACAGCTGTATTCTNAGCACCTAAGGCAGTGACTGGTCTCTAACGAACACTGTATCCATATTATTGACAAAAATATCAAAATCATGATCCCCAAGGCCTGCTTAACCTCCTTCTGGCAGCTTAGCTGTTGGCACTACTTGGCTGCAATGCACACCGCTTCCTCCAGGTTCAAAATTACCTCCTTGGGCAAGTTTGCCAGAAATGGATTTCTTGAGCTGACAAGAAAGCCAGCAGCTAGGGTTTTGCTTTCCAAGCATCAGACCTCTTACTCTGACAGCCAAAGCTCCTATGTCTGCCTGGCTCTGCCCTGTCCAGAGCCAAGATTCTTGGTTTTAAAAACCTCAATGGGTAAAAATGTAGCTGTTTGTTGCTTTCATTTTCATGCTTGCTATTGCTACTTAGATTAAGAGTTTCCCCATGTGCTGAGCTAATGGCATTCCTTCTTTTGTGAGCTGTCTGTTCCTCCCCTTTGCTTATTATTTTTCTTCTACCCAGATTTCTGGACTTGTCTGAATGATTTGCTTAAGTTCTTTGAAAAATAAGAAGCTAGCCTCTTCCCTTTGTCCATGGAAGATTTCATTCTATGCATGTCCCAATTTTTGGATTAAGTCCCATCTCACTCTCCTTATTCCTTTTNTGATATGTTCATACCCCAATTTGCATTTCACTTTTTGTTTGTGTCATGGTTTAAGTGTGGAAATGTCCCCCATAGGCACATGTGTTCAAACACTTAGTCCTCAGATGGTGGCTCTATCATGGGAGGCTGTAGGACCTTTGGGACCTGGGGCCTGACTGGTGGACATTGGCCAGGGAAGTACTGGAAGGTTATATCCACTTCTGGTCCTGACCCAGGGTTCCCTGATTCCTGATCCACAAAGATGTGAACAAGCCCGGGCTCACTCTCCCATGAGCACAGACAGGGATGATGGAGCTGATTATGATACTAGCTAATTGTGGTTGTCAACTTGAAACATCCCAGGAAGAGGGAACCTCAACTGAGAAATTACCTTCCTCAGATTGATCTGTGGGCATTTCTGTGTGGCATTTTCTTGATGCTTCCTGATGGAGGAGGACCCATCCCATTGTGCACAATGCCAGCCCTGGGCTGGTGGGCCTGGGCTGTATAGGAGAGCAAGCCATGGAGAGCAAGCCAGTAAGCAGAATCCTCCATGGTCTCTGCTTCAGTTCCTGCCTCCAGGCTCCTGCCTGGAGTTCCTGCTGTGGCCTCCCTTGATGACAGACTGTAACTCGTGATCCAAGTAAACCCCTTTCCTTCCCCATTGTTTTTGGTCAGTGTTTTATCACAGCAACAAACAGCTAACTANACACTTACCTTCTCCACCACAAGCCATAGCAAAGCCTTCCTACTCTAAGTTGTCTCTGACATGTGTTAGGTCATCCAGACAAGAGAAATACTAATACAACTTAATGGTTTGAGTTTTTTCTATAATTGTTATTAACAAATGCTTCAAAAACTCCTCCACTGGCTTTCTGACCTGGACCAAAATGTCGTTCTTCAGTGACAGGTTCCTGAGAGGGAGGACCAAGCAATGAGAAACAACAAAGGAGAGAGGAAAGCTGAGACCAGGAAGTCTTACACAAGCTTTGTCTTATGACAAGCACGCTTGTTAAGAAGTACGGCATCTTATTTAGGGTTTGCAGGGGAAATGCAGCAGGAGGCTAACCAAGCAATGTTACACAGAGAGAACACAGAGTATCTCAAAGGTATCAAAGACTGAGTGACCAGTGTGGCCTTGGGACTGATAACTCCAGTCTCTTCAGGAGGAAAAGCCAAGTTTCCAGGACCCGAAACTGTAACACCGTAGAGGCCCNGGCCTAAGCACCAAATAGGACCTTGCCAAGTCTGCCCTTGGGCAAGAACACAGAATTGGTTGTGGTGATNGGAAAGAAAATGAGCCCCAAAGGGAGCAGCACTATAGGAGGTATGGCCTTGTTGGAGGAAGNNTGTCACTGTGTGGACAGGCTTTGATGTCTCTTTTGCTCAAGCTTCCCTCAGTGCAATGGTCAGTCAAGTTCCTGTTGCCTGAAAGATGTGGTACTCTCAACTATTCCTCTAGCACCATGGCTGCCTGCATGCCACCATGCTCCCCGTCATGATAATAATGGACTGAACCTCTAAACTGAAAGCAAGCCATCACAATTAAATGTTTTCTTTATAAGAGTTGCTGTGGTCATTGTATCTCTTCACAGCAATAGAACACTGACTAAGATACAGGTGCTCCATTTTTCCTTTCATCAGGGCCTCTGAGAAAATCTTGGATCAGCCTGTCTCTCAGNTTCTCATCTCCATCATATTTTTCTCAAAGTTATCCTGACCCCCTCCCACTCCCAGCCACAGGACTTCCTTAAGCTCCTAGCACTCTCCCCTACCTCTCTCTGCCAGCCATCCTAACGTCTCTCACCACAGGACCATGGTGCACGATGTCCTTCTGCCTGAAAGGCTTTCCACAAAATGTGTACCGTTCCCTCCCTTGCTTTATTCTAATCTTTACTCCAGTGCCATCCCAATGTCATTCACAGGCCACATCATCTAGCTTCTCAGTCTTGGGGTGGGATGGGGATCAGTGGTAGAGAAACGGCCTAGGATACATGAAACCATNGGNTGGAATACAACATNACAAAAGAATAAATAAAATAAACTCCTGGCAGTACCTAAGATGTTTGCACCCTAACCCCCAGAGACTGTGTTCTTTATTTTACATGGTGAACTGGGGCTTCAAAGGNNNGGGG
>LZPO01066368.1:38025-53618 GCA_001675575.1 Neotoma lepida | reverse complement strand
AGAGAGAGAGAGAGAGAGAGAGAGAGAGAGAGAGAGAGAGAGAGAGAGAGAGGTGTAAAACAATGTGGTTTTTTTAAATAAACCACCACGAGCTGGGTATAGTGTCTCATGTCTATAATCCCAACACGTGGGAGACTATGCCAACCTGGACTACATACATTGTGAGTTCCAGGCAAGCCTGAGCTATACAGTAAAACTCTTTCTCAAAAACTAAAAAAATTAACCATCAATGATCCCAACCTAAAACTCTTGTGGATATTAAATGAAATAATGCATACAGCCAGGAGTGGAGTTCAGCAATGGAACACTTGCCTAGCACATATGAGACCCTGGATTCAATCCCCACCATCACAAAATGAGGAAGATTAGACATGCTCAGAGAGTAGCTACAATCCTTATCTGTCTTGAGAATGGGTTGCAACATCTCCTTCCAACTCTTACCATGCTACAGAACAATCCAGAAGCTCTGTCCCTCCATGAGGAAGATGAAGTTGAGGCAGAGCAGCACTGGGAAGAGCTTAGCATCCTGGAACCCCACTTGGTCCAGGTTCTGCACACACNTCTCTCCTAACAATGCANTTGGGAGCCNAGGATCGTCACCTGTACGCAGCANACCCCTGTTAACAACGTTCCTAGAGACCTCGGTCCCCCGGCATCAAGCTGCACACACCTCACTCCAAACAGAGGGATATGTTTCTCCTCCTCCTGGAATAACTGTTAAGAACTCCCCTTCNGAGGACAGTTTATTTTCAAACATATTCCACAGGNATGAGAGGCAGAACGCCAATCTGGCCTTGACTGGTTTTCAGTGCNTGCACAGCAATGACAAACTGTATTCTCTGAGTGAGCTTTCGGGGGAAACCCCTACTTACCATCTTAGACCAATGTATAATTNGGCATANACATGATTAAAATCANATGCTTCCTGGNAAGAAACATACTCAGAAGAAAGAAGATTATGTAACCCAAACCTGTCAGTCAAAATAGAGAGCCACCCCAATTATGCTCCCTCGGCCACCAGTCCCTNCTTCACCTAGACTCCATAAAAGGAAGCCCCAGACACAAGTAGCTCTTGGTATTCTCTTCTCTGAAGCCTGCCATCATCTTGTCAGCAGATCTGCTCTGTACTATCACTTTGCTTCTGAATAGTTTCTTCCATGCTTTAAAATCTGTGTGTGCCTTTATTTCAGTTCTTCTGTTACAACGTCAGGAACCCACAAACACCTGATGCAAATAGCAACTCCCAGTAACAAACTAGCCTGATGCNGGTGTGGTGGTGCACACCTGTAATCCCAGCACTCAAGAGGCAGAGGCAGGAGGATCTCTGTGAGTTTGAGGACAGCCTGGTCTATAAAGTGAATTCCAGGACAGACAAACTATCTTGAAAAACCACCAAAAAAGGCCTGTTGAGTGGTGATTTCATTGAGGAAATAGTGCAAAGACATAATCTAAAAACAGGGGATACTCATTGGTCCCCAGGTAAGACTGTATTTTGGAGCCACCTGTGCCCACGCCCAGGGTCCCTGTCTTTACCTGCAGGAAGCTCAGCAGTAGTATCACCTTATAAAGTTTCCCCAGGTCACCCCACAAAGGCTGNAGTTNAGAACTGACCAGAGGGGGCTACTGAGGAGAAGGGGCTCTCGCAGAGGTCGGGGGCTGGCAGTGTCCAGGTGTAACACTGTGTAGGTGTCTGCTTGAAAAACTATTCATTCCTAGCATTTCACGTCTTGTGCATCCTCTCTATGCATGCTGTATCCCAGAGTCTGTACATTCAGATGAATAATCTAAATCATGCNTTAAGTTTTNAATGGTTAAGTGGGTGAGGAGCTGCTGCACAAACCTGAGGGCCTGAATCCAGACCCCACACCCTTGTAAAAAGCTGGGGATGATGACATGCACCTGTGGTCCTGGCACTGAGGAGGCAGAGACAGGAGGATCCCNAGAGAACTACAGCCTAGCAGATCTCTGACCAACCCATCTAGCCAACTGGTCAACTCTTTCAGTGAGAGACTCAAAAAATAAGACAGAGAGCAATAGAGAAAGACAAAATGGCAACCTCTGACCTCTACACACATACATGGGTGCACACCAACACAAACGTACACACATACATGTCATGGGCATATACACACACCATAGGCACAGATACACACATATGCTACTGGCACACACACACACTCACACACATGAGAACACACATATAAGTACACACACATATACCAAGAGCACACACATGTACACATGTGTACACACATATATTTCATGGACACACACATGTATACCATACATATAACCATGGGTTTACACACACATATACACAAAAATGCCATGGGCATACACACATGTACTATGGACACATGCATGCACAAATGCCATAGTTACACACACAATCAGTATCATATCTTCATATTCTATAGTCTCCAAACCATTGACCCATGGCCAGGCCTGCCCTGTTGTCCTGCCCTGTCTGCACCCCAGGCTCTACCCCAATCAGTACTTTGAAACAAATGCCAGATGTGACATCATCTCACCTATATTAGAAGGTGTAATTCTAAAAAAACAAGNTTCATTTTAAACAAAAAGCTATCCTGCCTCCTGAAACATGACCCACTCCTTCATGCCAGCACATACCCTACAAGCATCCTCATTTCTATCGCTTCCTAAATAGACTGTCTTTTTCAGAATTTATATAAGGTCTGTACACTGGCAACTGCCTGCTTTGTCTCCTCAGAATCATATGTACGTTCTGCCCGAGCACTTCCCACACACTCCTGTGCACTTGAATTTCCCAGAGATCTTGTTAAAATGTGGGTCTAGGGAGGGACCTGAGGTTCTTCATGTCATTGTCAGGGCCAATGCTGCTGAGCATCCATGGACTTACATATTAAGTAGCAAAGCCACCGACCTGGACTTATTGGAAATGTAAATCAGAGCCAAGCACTGNTGAGAAGGAAGGGCCCTCAACCTTCCCAAGAAGTGGTAATCAGGGCTCAAAGATGAAGAGTCCATGCTGTTCTTACAGAGGACCTGAGTTCAGTTCCCAGCACCTATGTTGAGCAGCTCATAACAACCTGCAAGTCCAGCTCCAAATGACCGGAAACCTTCTTCTGGACTCCTTAGGCACCTGCACTCATGTGCACACCACACACACACACACAATTAAAAATAAAATAAATCTTAGAAGAGGAGGAGGAATCACACCTACTGTGAGTGATGCTGCAGGCAACACAGGACTCTCTAGAATAGGTTCCTANGCAACAGTCCATCCTAGAGAAGTCTAGCTAGCCCCAAACCTAAGGCCACCGCATCAGGATCCCAGAACCACCAGGGGCACTGACAACAGTCACTGGCAGGCAACACAAGTGCAGAGAAAGGAAAGCCATCCCTCTCCTCACAGTTACAGGTTTAATTAAGAAGCGGGAGATGCCAAACTCTAAACACCCTCCACTGATTTGCAAGATATGGATTGCACCACTTTCCCTGCAAAACACAGCAGAGGAACGGATTTATCTCTCTCTTGAATCAGAATTGCCTACCTCAAATCCTGCTCTTACTGGGGTCTGGTTTCCAGATCCAACCCTTAGCCAGCACCAGATACAGTGTACAGTGCCAGCACCAGACATGGTAGCAGGGGTCTCCATCCCCAGAAAGATGCAGCTTATCAGGACTGTGAGCACCATCCTTATCACCAAAACCAACCTAACCAAACCCATGCCATGTGCCAAATGTTCTGAATACACCTTGCACCTTGCATATTAACATAATCCCTTCATTTCTGCTGATTACTCTATCAGACATGTTCTCCTTCTCTATCTATCATCTATCTATCATCTATCTATCATCTAGCTAGCTAGCTAGCTAGCTATATCTCTCTTTCTCTCTGGTTTTTCAAGACAAGATTTCTCTGTGTAGTCCTGGATATTCTGGAACTTGCTGTGTAGTCCAGGCTGGCCTCTAACTCAGAGATCTGCCTGCCTCTGCCTCCTGAGTGCTGAGACTAAAGATGTGAGCCACCACCATCCTGTTTTCTCTTTTTAAGATATTTTAATCACATTTTACTTATTTATTGTGATGGAGACCACACATGCCATGGTACACCTGGGGAGATCAGAGGACAATTTGGGAGTCGGTTCTCTCCTTTCACCAAGTAGGGGATGAAGCTTAGATCATCAGGCCTTTGTGGCAAGAGCCTTTATCTACTGAGCCATCTTACTGACCCCATTTATTCTCTTTTATGCCACCTGATTTATCCTCCTCAAGGCCCTTCAATTATATGAAAACCTCCATGCTACCTCCTTGTTCTCTTTTTCCCTAAGTTGCAACTCCATGAGGGCTGAGACTCTGCCTTTTTCTGTGAGAACAGTGTCTCTGACCCCTAACAGCCCCAAGCATACAGCAGGTTCTCAACAAATGCATGTCTTTGATGTACCCTTTCCCAGCATCCTGAGAATCTCACTCACCTTACACCTAGATCACAGATGAGGAAACAGGTTCAGGGGAATAAGGAAAGTTTACTAAAATCTATGACCCAGAAGGCTGGCAAACAAAGATTAGAACTCAAATCTGTGTGACTCCAGCAAGAGCTCCATAGGCTTGTGACCTAGTGAACTTACATGAGAAAATTTACCACATTTTACCTGTCTGTCTGTCTGTCTGTCTATCTATCTATCTATCTATTCATCTATCTATATCTATTCATATATATATATATATATCTAGCTATCTCATCTCTCTCTATATATATATATTCATCTATCTATCTGTCTATCCATCCATCCATCTACATATCTATCTATATCTATCCGTTTGCTGGTGCTGAGAGTGGGACACAAAACCTCATCATGCTTGCTAGGCAAGCACTCTAACATGGAGTCATAGACCCAGAACACATGAGCACACACTCACACATACACATACACCACACACTATATTATTTCTTAATGTTAATGACATGGTGCATTTTTTTCTGACATNAGGGATGACAACAAGCTGCAGTAGCTTCCACAGAACGTGTAACTTTGTCACCAACAGCCATCACAGACACTATCATGTCTCCACTACAGAGACCTTGCAATATCATTTAAACTCATCAATGCTTTGAACTACAGTCATAATAACACTCCAAACCTCCAGATCTTATTATACCACCTGTTAATTAGGAGGAAAGGGTATTGCTTTATCACGGTCCACTCAGTTATGTTTATTTGTTTGAAGCAGGGTCTCATATATCCCAGGCTGACTCTGCAATATTTGTTTGTCTTTTGAAACAAGGTCTCACATAACTCAGGCTGACTCTGCAATGTTTGTTTGTCTGTTGGTTTGAAGCAGGGTCTTACACAGCCCATCTTGTGCTCCTGTCTCCCCTTCTGGAGTGCTGAGACGACAGGCATGGGCTACCACACCTGTTTATGCAGTGATGGGGCTCAAAAACAAGGTCTCATCCATGCTAGGCAAGCACTCTGCAACTAAGCTACAATACCAGCCCCTAAGCAATCTTTCTTTTTTTTTTTCCATTTAATTTTGGGCTTTTTGAGACAGGTCTCGGACATTGCAATATTTGAATGGCTAACTCTATTTCCATATCATTGACTGTCTTTGTGATTCAATGAAGTTCATATTCAAAGCCACTCCACACACGGCAAAGGGGGCTACTGTGCAGAAAGGCACCTGAGCTCTAGAGCCCCCTGGTTAGGCCCAGTTGGCTGCCAGCAGCTTACAATCCACACTGAAGGTGGGCACTCAAGACAAACCTGGGTGGGATAGCAGCTTTTCTCCATTCTGGTTGTAAAGAGCCCCGCCAGGGGATGTGACCTGCTAGGACACACAGCAAGGTAGAGTCTAGCATGAACTGGAATCTAAGCTGTCCAGTTGGCAGTTAGGCCCTCTTTCAGCTGTGCCATGCTGCCACATAAGGACACAAGGCGTTTCACACTGCATTTTGTGGGNTGTGGCTCAGTGACAGGGCACTNAGATGATTTGTGCTTTGGANAAGGATTCTGTCTCAGCAATCTCATTCACACAGAACAGTTATTCACTTGCACACTCAAGAGAGGGNTCAGGTCAGGTCAGAAAAGGTAAAAACAAGGTTGTGTACCTCTTTGATCCACTCACCCTGCCACCAACATAGCCAGCATACATCCCAGGATAGTGGGCTCAACCTCAGAAGCACACTCAAGTCACCAGGGAGTTTCTGAAACTACTGAGCACTCTGGGGACAGATACAGATGATTATAAAAGCTTCCAGAAGATTCTATCTGCAGCCAAGTTGAGAACGGCTAGCCCAGCGAATCNCTCCACATAGTAAGAGGCTATCTAAAGTCATANGCTCCCAGAGGTGCTGTGAACTACCTCAGACCACAGGCATAGTGTGAACACCCATCAACACAGAGATGGCTGGAAAGCAAAAAGCAATAGCTAGCATGAGGATGTGCCACACAGGAGCCACAGGAGCCCNGAGAGCTTAACTCTANGTGGATCTGCATGGACCAGTCTCAAATANATTGATAAATGAAGAAGCATTTTAATGTCCCTAAGGATACCCCAGGCAGATATGGTTATACAGGTCTGTAATTCCAGTACTTGGGAGGTAGAGGCAGGAGGAACACAAGTTCAAAGACATCCTACATAATGAGGTCCAGACCAGGCTGAGGTCCACAGTGAAACATTACCTGAAACTAACAGGCAAACAAAAAGAGGAGGTATGCCCCATGCATCATAACATTAAAAGCAGTTTATAGCTAAAGCATTTCCGATTTGCTTTTTAATTGTTTTTGTTTATTTGTTTTTAATTGCTGTTTGATTGGGTTTTGGGGTTTTTTTTGTTTGTTTGTTTTATTATTGTTCTTGTTTTGGTTTTGAGATGTGGTCTCATGGAGTCAAGGATGTCCTAGAACTTGCTGTACAGCCAAGGATGTCTTGAACTAGAGGTGTGTGCCACTATGCATAATTTTAGGCGGTGCCCAGACGTTGTGCATGCTAGGAAAGCACTCTACAAACTAGGCTATCTCTCAGACCTATTCTGAATTTTTTTTAAGATGCATATTTTATGCAAATGATTATAAATTATCCTAAAAAATAACATATTATAAAATATTCCAATGTTGACCCAGGCACCATGGTGGGTACCTGTAGACTGAGGTCCTCCAAAGCCTGAGGCAGGAAGATTACTTGACCTCAGGAATTAGACACCAGCCTGAGCAACAATAGGGAGGCTCTGTCTCCAAAAAGAAAATGAAAGAAAATGCCAGGCAGTGGTGGAGCACACCTTTAATCCCAGCACTCAGCAGGCAGAGGCAGGCGGATCTCTGTGAGTTTTGAGGCCAGCCTGGTCTACAAATTGAGTTCCAGGATAGCCAAGGCTGTTAACAGAGAAACTCTGTCTCGAAAAAAGAAAAGGAGGAGGAAGAGGAGGAGGGAGAAGGAGGAAAAGGGGGAGGAGAAGGAGGAGGAGGAGAAGAGAAAGGAGGAAGAGAAGGAGGAGGAGGAGAAGGAGGAGGAGGAGAAGGAGGAGGAGGAGAAGGAGGAGGAGGAGAAGAAGAAAAGAAGAAAATAATGAGTCTATGCTCACAGTGAGCTTAGGAGAAAGAAGTCAGAATGAGAGAATTTGCACAAGTTATAACCCAGAAAGGGAGAGAAACAAGACGACCAGAACACAGTGTCCTCAGTTTTGTGGCAGGGGAAGAGCTAGGTAAGANCCAAGAAGCAGCTCCCGACTGTGCTGGTCAGTGACTGCTGCGTAACATGTCTTCCCAACCTTTGATGGCAAAACCTTTTGATTTTGTTTTGGACTCTCTGGTTCAGGAATTCAGGCAGACTGTAGAGGACATGACAGGGTTATTTCCAAGAGCTTGGGCTTCAGCTGTAAAGTCAAAAGTTAGGGGTGGCTGAGCCTCCTCACTCCACAGCATCTCTTCTGGGGTACTCTGGGTAGACCCTACAACAAAGCTATACTCACATTCAAGTGGACAGAACATAGGTCCTGGCTTTCAGTGGGGAAATGTGTCAGCCAACTTCCAAGAAGAATGTGTGGGATGGGAATCATTACTGTTGTCACTTGTGAAATACTGTCTGTGGCACCTGTCCCTTAGGGGCAAAAAGTGGGGCTCNCTGGGAAAAGTGATGTTTAAGCTGAGACTTAGAGGAAGACTNAGAGTTAGCTTTAGAAATGGGCAAGAAAGATCATTCTACGTGGTGCTTGAACATTCTCTGCACTCTAGAACAAAGTCCTAGAGCGGGAACTGAGGGCATGGGCTGTAAAACATCTCAAGAAACTCGGCATGTAGCATAGCTGGAACAGATGGAGGCAGCAGAGATGAGGGTGATGGGGTAGATAGATGGAGGAGGTGGAGGAGGTGGAGGAGAGGGAAGAGGTGAGGGGATGGAGAAGATGGAGCTAAGAAGCAAGCAAGGACCAGAGGACGGTGGACTCTCTTAGGCATGTTAGGCTTTGGTCTTAGTCCTCACNGCAGTGGGCGTCACTGAAGTATATTGAGTGGGAAACATGTGCACTTTCTTTGATGAAGGACTATGGAAGGAAGCAGAGAANACAGCTATACAGTTTTAGTGGTCACCAAATGACAGCTGAAAATGGAAGTGTAGGTAGGGAAAGAAGAGGACAGAGAAGTCTTGGGGTCAAAACAGACCCAATTTGGTATAAGCNCAAGGTGAGGGGTCGGGAATCTGAGGAACATCCCTTCATGTAGGTTTGTCTCTCTTTTAGATTTACTTTTGTTTTTACTCATATGTATCTGTGTGTCTNTATACATATGTGCTCCCGTATGTGGGTGCCCAGAGACCAGAAGAGGGTGTTGGATTCCCCTGGAGCTGGAGTTACANGCAATTACAAGCTACCCAGTGTAGTGTGAGTGCTGAGAATTAAACTCCTATCCCCAAAAAAGAGTAATCAGTGCCCTTAACCAATGAGCCAGCTCTCCATGTCCCATTCCTTCTCTCCCTTCCTCTCCCACTCTCCAGACGGTCTCACAACANAGACCAAGCTAGCCTTAAACTCATAGCTCACCTGTCTCCACCTCCCACTGAGATTAAAGGCACATGCCAACATGCTCACACACATTCAACACTTCTAATAGTCAGATCCAGGTATTACCACCAGGTATATTCACCCTGCTGATCTNAGCCCAGGCCGGCGTCCTTTCAGACTCTTCCTGATCCAGAAGGTGGCTTTCCATAGGTCATGGTGTCACACTCCTGTACTCCCAGAACTTTGGAATTGGAGGCAGGAGGAGGAGGATCAGGAGTTCAAGGTCATCCTCAGGTACACAGTGAGTTCAACGTCACCCTAAACTACATGAGACCCGGTTTCAAAAGAAGAGGAGAAGGAGGGGAGGAGAAGGAAGAGAGAAGAGAGAGGGGAGGGAGGGGAGGAAGAAGGTGGCAATGGTGGTAACAGCTTCCTGCTCACCTTGAGATTCACTATCTCAAACCAAAGTCAAAACAACGCCGCCAGCCCTCACCATCCGTAATGCCTACACCTTAAAATTCAGTCTCCAGTTATGGCCCCGGTGACAAAGATAGGGAAGTATACAGCTACAGGATGCAGACCCAAGCATGACATGTCCTGATTGGGTCCTCTACATAACTCAGCCTGAACACCTTAACACCCTCCTCCATGAAGACGCCTCCTTTTCCTCACATATACTTCTTTCTTCCCACTGAATAAATTGAGCTGTTTATTTACAAGAAACAAGCTATTTTCATTAGTGAGTGAGGAAGAAGGCCCAATTGCCCGTTGGTGGTGAATCACACTTGATCGCCACAGGATGGAGTTAGCTTGGGATTCAGGGCCCCAGCCTGCTAGGTATGGCTCCCATATTCTCTTCAGAGCCAAGTATCCCACATAGGGTCTAGGGACCCACAAAGTCAGAGTTTTCAAGTATCAGTCATGTTGAGACTTCTTGCTTCAGCCCACAGCTCCCAAATGGAACCTTCATCCTTCATTCAAGACAGAAAGTACAATGAGTGTGTGCCTATAATCCCAGCCAGTGTGTATGCCTATAACCCCAGCCAGTATGTATCTATAACCCCAGCCAGTATGTGTGTATCTATAACCCCAGCCAGTGTGTGTGCCTATAACCCCAGCCAGTATGTACCTATAACCCCAGCCAGTGTGTGTGTATCTATAACCCCAGCCAGTGTGTGTGCCTATAACCCCAGCCAGTGTGTATACTTACAACCCCAACCAGTGTGTGTGCCTGTAATCCCAGCACTCAAGAGGTTGGGACTGATTGTGAGTTTAAGGCCAGCCTGAGCTACAGAGATAAACTCTATGAAAGGGGGACAGGGGACAGGAGGAGTGACAGAAACCTTTAATTCCCTGCCACTTTCTGTGATCCTCAGACTCATATCCCTTCTCCCACCTTCCACTCATCCCTCCCTACCCCACTTGTTCCTTTAAAAAGTTAGATGAGTGCTCCTGACCAGGGATACCTCTGCTGCTGACAGACTTGGGTCAGTGTCTCAGTACGGATGGTCCCTGTGACCACCTCACCCCAAAGAACCATGGGGCCCAGCACCAGCCCATGTCTGTCACCTCCCTTCTTTTTGAATGGAACGTGGGGCTGCATGAATCTGTTCAGAGAAGAGCCCAGGCAGTCAATCAGACGGACCTGGTTCAAATCTCAGCTATGACCCAGTTTGCTGTGTGGTCTCAGGCAAACCTCTCCCCCTCTCTGAGCTGTCCATCCTCTTCTGTCATGAAATTCCATTCTCTGCCAAGTCAAGCAGCAAAATTCCCAAACTGTCTAGATTTTACATGGCAGAAGAAGGGTGCTACATCATCATCATCCCAGTCCCCTCTGCCTTGTTGAAGAGGATCANTAACAGGTTCAGGGCCTGTGGGCAGGTCCTTCCAAAGGGTTCTAGACTGATTCCTAAGGAAGGAAAGAAATGAGAGCATTACCATTCAAATGCACTGACCTCCACTGGCCTGCCTCTGAGGCATCTAGGAACTGACAAGCCCAGCAAAGTGGCCCAGTCTATAATTTCAGCACTCAGGAGTCAAGGCAAGAGGCCAGCCTGGGCTATATAGGCAAATCCTGTCAGAAAGAAGGAAGGCAGTGATGGTTGGGAGATGGGGGAAGATAACAAGGCATGCCCATTTCCCTGAGATCATAGCCCTGCAGAGTCTAGGAGTTCACCAAGCCATGGGAGGAAGCAGCTATAAAAGGGGATGACCANGGCCTGGAGGGGTGAGAGCCAGGCCTATCCAAGGCTTCCTCAGAGGCCCTGAAGAAAGGACAAAGGGAACGCTAGNTCTGTGTCCTTGCCCAGGGGCTGACTTTGCAAGGCCTGTCTGGGTCCAGGGCCAGGGCCTCAAAGGAGNTACAGTTTTGGTTCCTGAAAACTAGGTTTTTCCCCTGAAGAGACTGGAGTCATCAGCCCCAAGGCCAGTGTGTGCTCAGTCTCTGATGCCCTTGAGATATCCTGTGTTCCTTCTGTGCAGCCCTGCCTGGTTAGCCTCCTGCTATCTTCATCCCATTGTATGACAGCTTTCTGCCAACTCTGTNCCACTATATTCCCTGCAAATAGTAAACAAGATGCTGTAGCTCTTAACAAACCTGCTTGGATTAGACAGTTTGTGGGAGACCTCCTGACCTCAGCCTCCCTATCTTCTTCCTTCTTCTCATCTTCTGGTCATCCCGCTTAGGAACCTGTCACTGAAGAGCTAGCTGCTGGCCCAGGTTACTAGAGGTCAGAGCACCCTGGCTTCCATACAGATGGAGCACCTCCTCATCATACTGGTGAATCCCTAAATCTGTAACCTGTGCTTGTCCAATGTCAGTCCTCTACCTGACCATGTTTACCTGGATATCACAAACTCAGTGTGACCCAAACTATGCTTTCTATTCCTTTTCCTCACCTCAGACATTTGATCTTCACTTCCATATGCTGACTGACCTGTGTGAGTATTCAGCTGGCAGCTGGACTACCAACTTCCCCCCCCCCAAAAAAAAATGTCACTTGCATAGCTGAGTGACAAGCCCTTCGGGAAAGAGGAGTTAGGTGGATGAGACATGAGAATCTGAAATGTGATGATGTTCCCTAACACACCTCTTCAGAGCCTTCTGAGAGCCTGCTACACTCACACACACCCAGACTGTGCTCTGGTTGTTATTGCTANTCAAACATTAATTTATTTACCCTGACACCACAATTTTTTAAATTTAAATTTAAAAAAACTAAAGCTTGTGATATGCTACAGGTCACAGNGTCCCTCTAAGGAAACAGAGCCCTGGAGCTAGAAAAGCTAGGCGTTAGCAGAAATCAGAATAGCCTTGCTTCTCCTTTAGGATTGGAAGTAGGGATGGGCAGGAAGAAGCATTTGGGGGAACTTTATTGAGATCACAAGGGGCAAAAATGCCTCCAGACAATTATCTGGTTTATATTAAAAAATGCAGCAGCAGAGAAAGTAATATTAAAACTGGGAGGCAAAGAATGAGCAGCANAGACAGGTTCAACAGTATTGCCTTCCNCTGGGGGGAAAGCAGCCCTGACTGCCAAGCACAGTGAAGCACACCTGTAATCCAGCACTCAGAGACTGAGGCAGGAGGGTGGCAAGCTCCAGGCCAGCTTCGGCAACAGAGTGAGTGAGGCCTTGTCTCAAAAACACAAATGAACCAAAGAAACCTGTACATTCAATAAAAGGTGGTATCAGAGCTGGCCATGGTGGCACACATCAGTAATGTCAGCACTCAGTTGGCTGACAAAGGATCACAAATTCAAGGACAGTTTGCACTGCATAGCAAGACCCTCATAAGTATCTGNTATGATATATATTGGCATGTGCTTTGTGTATATGCATATATATATACATACACATGTGTGCACGCACGTGTGCACTCATAACATTTGCTGGATGAGTAGACAGGTGGGTGAATAGTAAATGGATGGATGAGAGGAAGCNGGTGGGTGGATGAATGGGTGAGTCAGTGGCTAGGATAGGGGTGAGTACATATGGAGATGAAAGGATGAGTGGGTGAGTAGGTAGATAGGTGACCAAGTAACAGGTAACTAGATGGATGAGTGAATGGGTGGTTGGACACAGCCTATCCTCCAGCCCTCAGAACCCTGTGGTTGGTTGAGTGAGAATGGCTCCCAGAGGGTCATATATTTGAATGTTTGGTCCCCAGTTGATGGAACTGTTTGAAAAGGATGAGGTGTGGCCTTGTGAAGGTGTGTCACTAGGGACAGGCTCAGGTATTTCAAAGGCCCAATTAGCTAACTAGCACTCTCACGCTCTCCTCCGTCTGTCTCTCTCTTTCCCCCCTCTCTCTGTTGTTCTCTCAACATGTAAGCTGCTCAAGCATCATACCTCCCTGCTGCCATGTTCCCCACCATGATAGTCAGGACCCACCCTCTGAAAATGTAAGCAAGCCCCAATTAAATGCTTTATTTTATAAGTTGTCTTGGAGCGTTGTCATAGCTATAGAAAAGTAACTAAGACAAACTCTCTTTAGCCTCAAGGCCAATGACACACCTACTCTCATCCCCCACCCCTCCTTCTGCACCTGTGGCCATAAATAATGTACTCTATCTCACAAGTCTCCAGTCCAGACCTGGGTTCATGTGAGCAAACCCTTCCAGGATGCAGTCCTGTGCTGTCACCTAGTGGAAATTTTGTGAAATGCTCACAGCACTCTTAAGAGCCTGGAGAGAACTGGTGGGCCTCCCATGGATTGTGTGACCCCCTTGGAATGGGTGTGTGCTGAGTGACTTTAAACAGCAGTCAGGCAAGGTGACAAACCCAGAAGAGTGTGACATGGCCAGAGCACAGCACATTCTCAAAGCAGAAGACACTGTCAGCTTCCATCTTAGGACTGGGAAAACCAGTTGCTCCCCACATAGCAGTCTAAGCAGAGACCAGGCAAGGAGTTTACTAAAAAGGAAGGTGAAAAGCCACCTAGACGAGTTAGTGGACTCCTTTAGGGGGGCGGGGGCGGCATATCACTCTGTAGCTAGGAAGTTAATGGGAGGATTATACAGGGTTCTGGTAGGTGCTCTCAAACTGTTGGATGCCTTCTCACAGCAGGTGGGCTGCAGGACACAGGTATCTGTCATTGTCCTGACAGTGGTGCCTGGAAGGAATAAGGACCNTCTAAAGAGTGTCCCTCACTCTAGTTATCTGGACTCTTGAAAGGAGGTACCGCAGGAACTGGAATCTCCCCTGGAATCTCATGATAAAAGGTTTAAGCGTGGTGCCAGCCAAGCAAACAGGAAGCCTCCAGAGATTCCATGCTGTGCCAACTTGTCAGGCCTCCGGTAGGAAACTGGAGCCTGGACAGTGATGNGCAGACCACACCTTGGCCAGGACTGCTTAACTAGGACACTGAAGGTGGACTNTGAGTGGTTGCTTGTCCCTCTTCCAATGGCCATGTTAAATAAATCTCCCTTGCTGTTTTTCATTAGTAATTGGACTCTTAATTGGCTTATTTAAGAGTGGTAGCCAAACACGGCTTGTTGGGACTTGCAGGGGCAGACTCTTAATTCTTAACTCTGGTAATATCATGAGACGATTTTTCAGTCCTGCAAATNGAAGATCATTTCCTCTGGCTATTCCTGTCACTGCTTAGGCACACATCACACCGCTGAACAGGCTTGAGGGTAGGTATCTGTGTCAGGTGCTCTTGCTAANGGCCTCTCAGTAATGGATGGAAAAATCCTTAATGCTTGGCCTCACAATCACCCAGTCAGGACTCCCCACATGAGGGAAGCTTTGTAACCCAGTAGGGATACCCTCAGATGCCCGTCCCGCAAGATGCCACCCTAGGGCTATTGAAACTTCAGATCCCACCTCCCATTCAGCTGGGAACACAAATGTTAACACCAACTATATCATTGCTTGTAATCTAAATGACCTAACATTCCAAACTCCCCAGAATAGATGAGCTAATGCGCCTGGGCCACCTTTCAGGAAGGCTGATTCACCTAAGGAGATAGGAGGAATAATTATCTCCTTAACGAGCTAACATGCTTTCCCTTCCCAAAAGCCTCTCCCTTGGGGTAGATGAGGTTGCAGTGAGCCTCTGTCATGCAGCCTGCCCATTTTTCTGAGCTAGGACTCAGAAAAGCTTAACTTTTCTTCTCTTTATCTGTTTCCAAATACTGGCCAATGGCTAAGCATGCTTTCCTAGTCTTTCTGTGAAGCCCCCTCTTCTCTCCCCATGTGGCTGTTTACCTAACATGCTAGCCTACCTCAAAGGGATTGACTTTTCTCTTTTCCCTTGCCTGGCAGCTGCTGAGATTTACAATAGTGTTTTTCTCTTAAACTCTAATAAAACTGTCTTCAAGTTTCCTTTGAAGTCTGTTCCTGAAGGCTTTTTTAAAAGATTTTTTTACATACTTACACATATGAAGTTCCTAAAATCATTAACATACAAATAACATTATGCAGATTGAGCAGGTTGTATTTATATATTTAGGAATACACATATGCCAATTAAATGCAGGCTCATTATACTGTTTTGGTCCCTTCANACCTTGTCTTGACCAAAAGCCCAAGCTAATTATATGGCCCGGGTGACTATGAGCTAAATCCATGGACTGATGAAGGGGTAAAATGGCTTTCCCTACGGCTG
>LZPO01066367.1:251230-268110 GCA_001675575.1 Neotoma lepida | reverse complement strand
TTTTTTTTTTTTTTTATTTTGAGACAGGTCTCTCACCAAACCTCTGTCTTGGCTAAGCTGGCTAGTCAGTGAGCTTCCAAGAGTCCCATCTTCCTCCTCCATCTCCGGGGTTACAGACAGGGACTACCTTAGCCAACCTGGGCCTCCACATTCAAGTCTTCACGCTTGTGTTACAAGCACTTTACCCACTAAACCATCTCCCCAGGCCCACATTCAACCTTCAGATTGGTGACATCTGTTTGGATGTAAGTCTCCAGAACTGTGGATAACTCTGACCAATCAAGCTAAACGTGAAACACAAAAGTCACCCCTTTCTTTTCACTCAGCCACCACCATGTACTCGCTGAGAGTTTCGAGTCTGTGGCTGGCACAGTGATNGGATGACTGTAGAAGCTATGTGGAAATTTCCAGGGAAAACTCAATCATCTAAGAAGTTGGCTTTACTCTTGGCTCCGCCCTTCTGACTCCACCCCAGCCACACTGGTCTCCACATTGCTTCTCAAACCCCTTTTCAATGTCTCTTCCCAATATTGATTGATTGATTAATTGATTGATTGATTGATTATATTTCCCCTTGGCACTAGATCAAATGCAGGCCTTCCATGTACTAGGCAAGAGCACTACCCCAGCCCCTGTCACTCTCTTTAAACTTGTATGCATCCACAAGATCCCTCATCTCCCTCTTTTGATCTGCTCTTTTTCCACACATCCCATCCTTCTGTTTCTGCTCACTGTCATCCCCCTGTGAGGATGCAGTTCTCATAGGAATAGAGGGTGGGGGTTGCTTTGTTCACTGCTATGTCCCAGGGACCTGAAACAGTGCTCCTAGCAGCACTCAATGGTCATTACTAGAAAGAAAAAAATAACTCAAGCTTAAGAATGAGAACACTGTGGAACAATGGCATAGAGTAATTAAGGGAGCAGCCTAAAAATCTAAGCCCAGACAATCTGGCCGGTACATTTTTCTCCTCAAAGAGACACAAAAGATTAATCATAATAGAACTAAAGGTGATTTCTATTAAAAATTCCTTTTCCTCCATAACTACCTTCCGTAGACACTTGCTTTCTTGTCTTCTCACATGGATAGGAATCTGTGCCTTACAGAAAATGCAAGAGAGAATAGATGGAGAGAGGCAAGGGGCAGGGCCGGCAAAGAGATCAATTCTTTGCTCCTTTTAAATGACACTGATTAGCACAAAAAGTCCTAGAACCATCTTGCAGCAAGCTGGAGATTGACTAAGGTGTGATCAAAAGCAGAACAGCCCGGTTCCATTTTAAAGTGGATTCCTTTTGCTCCCACGCAGGTCCAGTGGTGGTTCAGTACTGCTGAGATGGACCAGGCATTTTTAAACCTTCACCGGTAGGCCTTCAGCAGACTTGTGGTTCAGAAGCCCCAAGAACACATGCCCCCCATTCTGCTCTGCCCTAGAAGAATGACTTGCTGAGACAACACAGGAGGGCCTGAGTGCCCATCTCACCGATGTGTGTTTAATCGCCTGTCAAGATCTGAGAGGAATGCACAGAGGCAAGGCTTCTCTGAAGCCCCATATGCCTCCTCTGCAGGGCTGGAACATTTTTGGCTGATCACACCTCTAGTGAAGACCACGAAGCTAATGGGGGAAAGAATATGAGCAGATGTCTCCAGTTTTCTCCATCTCTCAGCCTCATTTCAGGAAGGTAGGCTACTCCATGCACATACAATAACATGCAATTGGATCATGCCCCAGGAAGAGTGTGCTTTTCCCAGTTAGTGTGCTCTGTCACACCTGCCATTCCCCCTCACCCTCCTTTTCTGTTCAGTCTACATGAAGGGAAAAGTTCACCTTTCTCCTCAAATTTGTATGTACATGTATGTGTGTACATATATATGTATATGTGTGTATGTGTGTATATGTGTATATATGCATGTGAATGTGTAGATAAATATATATGTTGTATCTGTATATATGTGTATATGTGTATTGCATATATATCTATAGTGTATTCTATATTTATGTATCTATATATGTATGTGTATATGTATGAATTTATAACTATGTACATGTATATGTGTGTATGTGTGCATTTATGTGTATATGTATGTGTGCATATGTATGTATATATGCTTATATATATATGTGTGTGTGTATGTGCATGTATATTTATGTACATACTTTTCCTAATTCAGTCTTGCACATGTTGGACTAGTGCTCTGCACTGAGCTACATCCCCTGACTGTCCAAGGTCAAGCAGGAAGCAGTCTCGAGAATAAAGGGAGTCTAGGACCAGCTTAGAATCTTAAGTCATGTTACTGGTCCTCAGGCTTCCAGAGATGCTTCACCCTTATGCTGCACTCTCTCAGCCCCACACAACCAGAACAAGAGCGTCGTTCATAAATCCTAACACATCTGAATGACATTGGTGTTCACATTCTAGCCCCACTCAGCAACAGGGCTTAGAACTTCCCCTGAAGGAGCTGTGTCAGTACTGACAAGGAAAGGGAACGAAATGGAGACTAGAATCATTGTTGTGGTCATGGCTCTTATGTTAGTGTGCCTACACAAGATCTTTAGTATCATGATGACTGCAACTATGGACTCTGATCTTTGGGCTTGGAAAAGGCTTAAAACTTAAAGTGTTGGTCATTCCAGTGTGAGAACCAGAGTTAAGATTCCTCAGCACATATGTAAATGCCAGGTGGACATGGCAGCCTGCCTGGAATTCCAGTGCTGGGAAGCCTGAAAGGCAGCAACAGGAATCCCTGGAGAAACTGCCAATCTAGGCTAGCCATCTTGGTGAGCTCTAGGTTCAGTTGAAATACTCCCTCAATGAATTAAGTGGAAAGCAATCAAAAGGACACCAGACATCAGCCTCAGGCCTCCACATGCATGTACACACACATGNACCCACCCACGCACACAAGTACACACACAAGAACACATACACACACATGCATACATACCACACACCCCGACACATTAAAAAAGCAAAAACTTTGACCTCACCTCTAAATGCCTTCCTTCTTCACCACTCCAGCCACACTGGCCTCCCCATTGCCCCTCAAACACATTAAAGATTGTGCCAATCATTTCATTGATGAATCGAATTGTTCGATTGATTTTATTATTCCACATAAGCATACAAGAGACCTGAACCCATACTGAGTGGGTAGAGCCCTGTTTTCTGCCCCCCTCTCCCTTACCTGTGCCCCGTGCCTTTGTTGGTGTTTATTGTTCCCTTGAGGAGAGCAGCAATTCCATACTACTGGGCATCACTGATCACTGGAAAAACCAATACAAAACAGACAGCACCCCAGGGCTGTGCTTCCCCCAGCCCGAGACGGACAATCTCACTGGGTCCTCACTCACAGCACCCATAATTCTGAGCATTAGTGCCTACACACTTGAGCCTAGAATTGGAACTCTTCACATTCTCCCATGTAATCCTCTCTGCTGACTTCCTCCACGTCCCCCACACCCCAGCAGTTAGAACTGAAACCACTTGAGCAAAGATATCCTATCTTAGCTCNTGTTGTTGTGCTGCTATATCATAGTACCACAGACTAGGTCATTTATAAAGACAAGAAAGGAATTTTTTTCATAGTTTTTGGAGGCTGGGATGTTCAAGATTGAGGTGCCAGCACCTAGTGAGAGCCTTCCTGTTGTATCAGTCCACAGAGGACAAGTAAAACACATGAACAAGAGATGGGATTCATGCCACTGGTGGTGTTGGTCCTTTTATGAGGGCAGAGACCTCCATGATTTAGCCACCTCTCCATCAGTATCACCCCCTGGCTCTTGCATTGAGGAGTTGGTTTCCAACATACGCTTTGTGTTGGAAGACAGCACACCCACTTCACTTCACATGGACAGAATAATTTCCCCCTAAGAATCTGCAAAGCCTTTATGTGGGCTCCTTCCAGCCCCTATCTGTGGTCCTCTTCATACCAGGAGCTGGAAGCATGCAACTACCCAGATGGACGATTCTCCAAGAGACTTTCCTGCTGAGTGTAGTTTCACACAGGGAAGCTGACACCGTGTCTTCAAACATTTTTAATTGCCCTGTCAAGCTGACAATTATAGAACTAATTATTGAGGAGACAATACCAGATAGACTGACTGAATCAAGCGTCAACTGAGTTTTTATGTAATTATGCAATTTAATGAATTGAAGGCTACAGTAATGGACTATTGCTGGTTAATTAGGAACTCCCTTTATGCTAATAATGCCATTTATTTTCAACTCACAGTATTTATTTTCAGCGTCTAGAGCATTGGACATATCTTCCTCTGACACTGGCATGTTGAGTATTTTTCCAAGGACCTGGCTAACAAATGTGTTATTTATAGGCAGCCATCTTCCATTCTCTGGCTGAAGAACCAACTGGCTTCTGTTTTATTACAAGCATCTCATTTCAGCCCTTGTGTCTAATTATCCTGCTGCTGGGTGAAGTGCTCATGTTTTTCTTCCTGGGTTGAGGAGAAAAGAAGAGTAAGGCATTGTGTCAGAGGGTCATTGGCCTGCATTCTAGCGAGGTCAGCCCCAAAGGGGCAGCATTTATCATTCCTTTCAGCTTTGGGTGTCTCTGTGTGGGGTGCCAGGGATAGAACCAAGCCACATCTCTGGCACTGTGGTCTGTTTTTATTTCTCACAACCTTCTTGATCTCTTGCCTAGCATATTGTGTTCTCAGACTTCAGAGAAACAGCTTTCAGTCAAGGTCATTCGGGGCCCTGGGGGGAGGGGTCACAGGGCTTTCATGTGGACATGCTTTGGGCTATCACACTGAGGAAATTGCTAGTCACATCTAATGAGTGGAAGCCAGGATGCTGCTAAACATACAGCAACACAGGGGACTCCCAGCACAGGCTCGGCTTGCCTAGTGACTTGTCAATTATCTTGTCAATGTGTCTGAGGCTGAGAAACTCTGGCACAGAGTATCAATAACCATGAAGTAAGTCGATTTTCACCAGCCCAGCTTGAAGGAGGAAAACAAATATTTCACAGCATCTAAAACATGATAGAACTGTCAAAAGTATGTGAAGCCGGCAACATAAATTGTGAAACATGAGACATAGGGATGTTTGTTCTTCAGCAGTTAAACATTTGGAGAGTATTTTTTTATTATTTTATGAAAATAGAAAAGAAATGATGATGGCTACTCCATGGGAGAAGCCAGGGTCTCCGGTGTCCAAACCCAATTGCTCCAGGTGTCTGAAACAAAGCTATTTGTTGGTGGAGGACACAGGAGAACATGGTCAGGGTCCTGTTGTGCTAAATTCATAGAGTTCTCCGCTTCTAAGAGTCTATCCTTCCAGCTTTCCAAGAGGATAGTCCACGGTTTTGTGGACCCAGTAACCCTTTTCTCACTCATTTTCTGTCTGTCGGTTTGGAGAGGACTGGGTGTGAGACTTATAGAAGCCATGAGAGCCGTGTCTGACTGATCTTTGAGACTGTTCTCTGGTGTCATTGAGTAGGCATGTGGGTCTGAGGGACCTAGGAGTTAACCCATGACTGTTAAAGAACATCTGTGTGGGCCAACTCTGACTGCTCACCTGGAACTTGGGATGGTGACCCCCTGAAGCTGGTAAATCTGCCTGTGTTGTCCCAAAGAAAAAGCTACCCCATGATGGATAATTACCACAGGAAGAGGAGAAGGAGGCAGCAGCAGAGGAAGAGGACGAGGAAAGGGAGGAGGTGTTCAGCATCCCTACCAAGTCCCCGAGCCATTGCTCCTAATGACTCTGCCAAGGACCCCCATCTCTCCACTCTTCTTCTTTGGAAGACTGTGTCCTCCTTTCCCCAGTACCATGCTCAAGCAGAGAACCCTCAACTTCACAACCGCAGGCCTGGTAGGTATCTCCAATTACATGCCCCAGCAACTCCACAAAATCCATCCACCTGTTCACAGCTGTGTTCCCGGCCACCAGCCCTCCTTTTCACAACCCTTGATATGTTATTCCTGCTACTACTTTGCCTTTCTCCTTCCCATCCACACTCCTCCCCTCTTTCCTCACCTCTCCACACACTGTGTTCTTCACATCATACCCGCACCCTCCACCATGCTCTCACATGGTTACTTTTCAAATGCTTTATCCATCCCCTTTTCCTCAGATTCTGGCCCAGAGTCCCCCCAAAGATCTGAGGGGCCTCTTCCTTCATGTTCCCAGCACTCCTCACTTTCCATTGAAATAGTTTACTTTGGTCATCACCATAGTGACTCTACCTCTTATGTGTCACCCTTTACCAATTATCCTTAATGCTCATGGCACGTCCTTAAGGCAAGACATTATTAACTCGTTTCTGCAAATGAGAGGACTGAGATTAGACAGCTTGGGTCTATGGCTCAAAGGAGAGTAGACAGAAAACAGTCTCATTGGGATGGAACTCTGTTTTGCCAGGCTGGCCACGAAGCCCTAGTACTGAGTGAGTTTCTGCCACACCACCTGGCCCGTCTCCCACACCAGAAGAGTAGTTCCTTGAAGATGGGATGTATATCGTTATCTTGGTGTCCCCACTAGCCAGAAATGCTGTGCGAGCGTCAAGGAATGTTTGGCTGTCTTAATTAGTGGGAGGGCAAATGGAATCCCACCCCTCTTTTGGAGCATTAAAAACTTTTTTTTTCCTGTAAAGGATGGGGCTGAGACTCCACCAACACTCAGATGCTATTATACTGTAACTCTAATGAGCTCCATCCAGCTCATAAACTCCACAAAGTAAGTGACTCATCTGTTTCTGTCCTTGCACAGGTCATTTTCCATCTAGAAAGAGCTTGGTCATGCACCGTTTGCATTGTCCAAGGAGAGACGATGCCAAGTGAACCAAGCTTAAGGAAATCACTTTCTCTGCTTTCATTCCTTTCCATGTCAGAAGTCTCAATCAATGAAATAAATGATACACAAAGCTGCTGATAACCTAGTTCTCCTCCTCCTGATACCAGCTCCTGCTCAAAGACTGTGTGTGTGTGTGTGTGTGTGTGTGTGTGTGTGTGTGTGTGTGTGTGTAGAAATAAAGGGGAAACTTTATGACAACGGCAGGAGAAAAGCAAACACACTCACTAGATTGGCACTGTCTTCTCCAACACTGGACTCAAAGTTGGTCTAATTAGCTGGGCTGAAACCAGAGGGAGATTCCTGCAGGGCTTGTTCCCTCTTGGAACGCCGTAGTAACAAACCATCTGGAAGACAGTGGCAGCTGAAGGATGTTTAATAACCTAACTGGATTCAGCTGCAAGGCATCTTGGGGCACAGCCATGATGGTCAGTGAGAAGTTGGGGTAGGTGTGGCAGAGGCACTGGGAGTGCTCTACATGACAGAAGCAACTCAGGAGAGGAAAGAGCTCTTCAGCCTCACATCTCCAGGGGGTTTCATTATGGCAGGGGAGGCCTGGCAAGAGAAGTGTATGACTGCAGCTGTTCACATCACAGCAGACCAAGAAGCAGAAGGAGAGAGAGAGAGGAGAGAGAGAGAGAGAGAGAGAGAGAGAGAGAGAGAGAGAGAGAGAGAGAGAGAGAGGTGGGAACTAGGGGCCCCATACCACCTTCAGGGGTCAGGGTGTCACAATTACCCTATGGAAACCTGCATTACCTTCAGAGGTCAGAGTGTTGGCATTCTGTGGAAACCTTCCTTCAGTTGTCCTGGTCAAAGGTCCTGAGGGACTTACTCGTTTGTCAGTCCGTTCTGAACATTCCACAGCCTTCCAACATAGCGCCATCTGCTGGCAAACACCCATTTACCAGGAGACAGAGGAAGACACTTGAGATTCAGCCTATAATAGCTAAATACAGAGCTGCTCCCCCAGCACAAACACAACGATGGTCAGTGTGCATAGCCCAGGGTGTCTGTCATCTTCAGCTCTGTCCTCAGTGGTGCAGCTTCACAACACTCGCAGTGATGGGTTCAGGCAGCAGAGGCCCAGGTGACAGGTGGCAATTAAAGTTTGGTGTGTGGGAAGATGGTCATTTCTCTTCATTTATAGCAAGCCTTGAGCAAATGGCTGAAATGATAAGAAACAAAAGTCTTCCATCCCAGAGAGAAGGAAGCTAGGAAAACCCAGAGTGAATTTTAGAAGCAAAGGCAGGTGGGCACAAGGGCACACTAGCGATGCAGGTCCGATGAATAAGTGAGGGTGCAGGGGAGAAAATGAGATGGATACAACTCCATAGTGCCAAGGAGAACAGGGCAAGATTTAAGGTCCAGGACCTATAGTGGACCCAGATGCAACCTGAGTCAGGTGGCCCAGGGCACTCTGGAGATCCGATCAGCACAGATCTCAGCTAAAGGAGCAGCTGCCAGCCAACCACAGCCCACTGTTGCCACATATTGCTCCAGTCCCAACACTGCCAGGTCTTCCACTGTTTCAAGAGAAGCCAGAAACCCAGAGTGTGCATGAAATCCCACACATCTGAAATGTTGGCACTCCTTCTACATATTTTAAGATGCTTTACAGACCAAACAAAACTGTCTGAGGGCTAAATATGAACTTGCCACCTCCTTGCTGAGACTACTGCAGTGCAGAGCTCCTCTGGCAGGACAGCATGATGGCTCCATGGTGACAGTGTGACAACAGTAATTTCAAACATGATCTCTTCTGGCTACTAAGAATTGCAATGTATAGGGAACTGAGGAGGGTCTGAGGGAACTGAGGATACAGATATATACATAGAAAGATAGATTACAGGTAGGTGATAGATGATGATGATGATGATGATGATAGATGATAGATAGATAGATAGATAGATAGATAGATAGATAGATAATAAATAAATGATAGTAAGCTAAATGATAGATTGATGGATAGATAGATGACACACAGAGTAATAGATAAATATATGATAGACATTTAGATAGAATGATTGATAACAGGTGATAATTTCAGAGGATTCCAAAAGACTCTGCTCATCCCCTCACTCATCCGCTCACCTGTCACATTCCTGTGCACCTATCCATTTCTAGGCAGCAGCCTGTAAGCAGTGGCCACTAGGAAAAGGCAGGTAGCTGCTCTCACTCCTGGCCCTTGTGCTGAGGTCACTGAGATGTTCCTCACACTCTCCCAGAATTCCTTGGCAGGACTGGCTTCTACTTGCTCCCTCTTGCTTATTGGCACATCCTTCACTAGCTGTCCTCCTTCTCCATCTCATACCCCCAGTTCCCCACCAACCTCCCAGATAAATGATATGACTCCTTCCCTGCACCATGGTGTGCCCCTGGGAAAACCAGACAAAGTTAGTAGATTTCCCAGCAAAGANCTGAATTCCTGAGGCAATGATGGTTCATGGAATGTAGAGGGTGCTCTGGAAACAAGGACTGGGTACCACACAGGCTTCTGGGGTCCTGTAAACAAACCCTGGGCTTTAACAAATCTTCCAGAATTGGTTCTCTATCTGCCTGTCTGTCTGTCTATCTATCTATCTATCTATCTATCTATCTATCTATCTATCTATCTCTCTGTATGTGTCTCTGTCTCTGTCTTTCTCCTTATCTCTCTCTATGTTTCTCCAAGTATCTTTCTCTCTGTGTGTCTCTGATACTCTCTCTTTCTCTCTCTCTCCCTCCCTCCCTTCTTCTCTTGCTCCACCCACCCCTCCTTCCCTCCTCCTTCAACTCTCTTCTGAGTCACTAACCTGTAACACTATCTTGCAGTATTTCTTCTTCTGGTCTCTATATCAAGGAATTAAAGACTGTAAATGAAGCACTAGGTATATACAGGAAGACCCTGCTCAAAGGACCTGAAGCAGTTCCCTTTGTAGGGGTTCAGACACTCATTGTGCAAACATCCCCTCTCCCTCTTCAGTGTGGTGAACTTTACAGAGCCTGCTCTATGGTGAGGTTCATCTTTCATGTCACCTTCACCACTTACCTGAACTCAGCTGATCCACAAAGAGTCAAAAAGAAAAGTCCTCAGGAAGTAGAAATTTCTGCCATGAATCCATGTTCTCCTCTAAATGTGTGAAAACAGCCATAGTTACATATCTGTTACAGAAATGCATGCCAATGTCACACTACAGCAAGATCAAGGATTCACAACATCTGCACTAACTACTATATAGGACAGACAAGGATATACTATGTTAGTAATGCTCATGAATGTAATAGCACAGCAATTAATACCCATTATAGCAGCATGTCCTTATGAATCCTATATGGTAATTCTATAACAGATAATGTACATCCTTGAATGCTACTTTAGTGTTACATTGGCATACATTTCTGTAACAATATATGTAAGCAGGGCTGTTCTCATTGTGTTTGGACATGCTTTAAAACTCTGTCTGTCTGTCTTTCTGTCTGTCTGTCTATCTATCTATCTATCTATCTATCTATCTATCTATCTATCTATCTATCTATCTATCTATCTATCTATCTATCTCTATCATCTATCTGTCTGTCTATCTATCTATCTATCTATCTATCTATCTATCTATCTATCTATCATCTCTCACCCCTCTCTTCTTGATCCCTCCTCTGAGTCACCGGTATATAACACTATCTTCCAATATTTCTTCCTCTGCTCTTTGTGTCAAGAAGTTAACAAAACATAAATGTGACATGGCAACATGCAACCTCATTCACCATGTACCCATTCCAGAGCAGAGCCTGGCACATGGACCTGCTGCCCAACCAATGCTTAGAGGTGTTGCATTGCCATCATCTACCTAACACACAGCAGAGGGAAAGCCAGCACTAGATGGGAGGGGTTCTCCAAGCAGGCGTGAGGAGTGTATTAATGATAATCTTTCTAGGGGGCGGATGAGAAGGCAAAGTTCTCCATTTCCAAATACATGAGACAGCACTCCCAGGAGTCTGGAGACCTTCTTCACCCCTCCTCTGTTCAGCCTCTGCCTCTGAAGACCCATCAAGCCTTCCAAAGCACAGTGGATCTGCTCATCTGTCTTGTCTTCTGATGTTCCTTGCACAAGAGAGTTAGTTTCCAATAGGAGTGTCCATGCCAGGCATAAGTTGATCTTCTTTCAGGACACTTGTCCCTCTGTGCTGGGGAATATCAGAGTTGTGGTTGGCATAGGAAAGAGCAACTAGAGANTGTGGTGTCTGCCTGTTGTGGNAGCATCAGAGGCTGGGATGGGCCTGATGGCCCTTCAGGAATCATTCAGGAGAATGTGAGAAAGCCTGAGTGTGCATTAGTGTCAGTGCAACCTGGGAAGTGAATGGGAAGCCGGGTAATGGAAGTGGAATGATGTATGGCTGGCCATTCCTCATGCCTAGAATTCCATGAGTAGAGGAGAGATACCCCAGCTAGAGCTGCAGAAAGGGGCTCCTCTGGGTGAAGCATAGCCCAGAACAGGGTTCCCAAAGAAGACAAAGTGTCAGAACCACTAAGGAAGATATAAAACCTGTATTCATTCCCAGACTTCTCACTGGACAGTCACAGACAGGGACAGAATCCATGATAGTTGACTCTCTTTGATAATCCCAAGGTGGCTTCTCCATGAACCAGCTTGGGAATCATTTCCTGGGACATGTCTGAGGCTTCCTGCCAACCTGGATTTCCTGAGTTGAATCACTGCATGGTCTCACAGTAGCGTACACTGTGGTTTATGTGGGTTAAATGCACAGTGTGACGTGGCTCAGTGTAACCAAAGGTTCTGATCTTGGAAGCTGAAATCTCACTTGTAAAGTCATCTTGTTGGACGAGACCAACAAAACCTTGCTCTAAGCAAGGCTACTTCTTGGGACATGAAACCTTTTCTTCAATCAGAAATCAAAGGCCCCTCATTTGCAGCAAAATTAAGAAAATATAACTTGGAAACCCTTATGGGATGAAACAGGCTGAAGTTAGCAATAAATATGACAGATGTTAATTTCAATATCTGGACAACCTCCATGGAATGGACAAGAAGTCCAGGGTGATGTGAGGGATGAGGAGCATGAGGTGACAGAACAGATGTTCATGGGATATGGGTCAATTACAATTATCAAGCAAGATGGCATGATAAACACACATAGGGGACTAGCGTGAAGCTCTGAACACAGAAAGCAAAGAAATTAGACTATAGACACATGACCAAAACAGGAGAATCTCAAGGACTGCATCCCCCAAAATTAGGAACTGGAATGAGCAACCCAAGACTCACTCCTGTCTTGATCCTCATACCAGTTTGGGATTTGAGTTTACTCTGTATTTCCAAGCTGATCAATTAACATAAAATCTAGCCCTAGGTTACCAGGATCCCTGGATAACTTGAAGTAAAAACTATCCGTGAGCAAGAAAGATGTACTGCCACACCTGATAACACAGGAGTCCCATAGGTAAGTGCCACTAAAGAGGTTCTCAATGCAACAATGTCAAAATGGGAAACAGTGCACTATGACAAAAGGAGCAGGCACCAGACCCAGTAGGGTTATAAGCCTGAGAATGTTAGGCCATGCATCTATTCAGCAGAAACCATGCCATGGGAGAACTTACACAGCATCCTAGTGTGTGTACACCACACAAAACTAGAGCTATTTAGGTAAGTTGGAGAAATCCTAGGAAACCTCCAAGTCACCTGAGTGTCCCTGAGAACACAGGTGTACTACTGCTGCAAGAGGACATGGGGATTGTGCCAGTTCTCACAGCTGGATTTTTCCTGCCTTTTTCTCTTCCCCTTTCTCTCACAAAGGGACACATTAGCCCTTCCCTGCCCACAGGAGGCATACCCCAAGACCTCAAACAAATGCCCTGTACCACATGGAGCATTAAGCCCTAAATATATGCATGGCAGTGCTTCAACAATCAGTCTCATAGTTGAGACAGCTACTGAGTGACTACTGGATGGATGGCATAGACCACATGGACACACTGAACAAAGGATTGCCTCATACCAGAGGTGGGATAAAAAGAGAAGTCATAGGAGTCGATCATGCTATTCAAAACATCATGCACTTTAAAATTTATTAATTGCTTATTTCTGGAATTTTCCATTTAGTATTTGCAGTAACAACAGGTAAGTGTGACCACAGAATGTAAAACTATTAGGTACTACTCTACTGGTGATTGCTCTTCACCCCAGAACTTGGTGATGCTTTCCCCAGCTGTTCAGAAGTCCCATGAACTCTGGCTGTTGTTTCCTCATCTCCAAAGTGGAGCTGTACTGCTCTGGGCTCTTCAGCAGATCACAGGAAGTCATGTGTCAGTGTCCTGTAGGCTGAGAGCTCCAAAATAAAATGAAGGCAAATCATAAGCAGAAAACCCATTCTGTGTGCAATCTACAAGGTCTAGACTGAGAAAAAACATGTACATCTACATAAATTACATGTATGCAAAGTGGCAAATTCATGAATTCCAGCTGAGTTGAACCTGTGCTGATCAACTACCACCCACCTGCTCACTCACCTCAATTAACTCTCTATACTTCTTGGTTCTGATCAACAGCTTAAGAAGCATTTTCCTCTGAGTTGCCTTAGTGGGACTTCTTTGAACTCAGTCTTCTAGCTGTATTCCAGCTATGGAGATGCAGGCTAGAATCTTGAGAGACTCTGAGTGTACAGTGTCCCTTTCCTCTCCCCAAGGTGTGACCCTCATCTTCAGCTCCCACTTTGTGCCCAGGTTCTGACTTCCAGCCCCCTCATCATCATTTTCCTAGTGTTTTCAACTGAGGATGGTGAAGGCTTCCCATTGAAACTCCCCTCCCCGTCTCTTTAAACGGTGTGCACAACCTTCTTATTTCAGGTCCTGCCTTTACTCCCATAGGCAACTGTGCTTCCTGCTCAACTGATTAGATACTTTGGAATAAGTCTAGACTCCATCCATGCCAAAGGAAACAAACTGGAGTGGTATGAGGTGTATCTGTCCATGTTTTTAAGCCTCATTTTGTCTGTTTTTGCATCTGAAAAATGACCATAAATATCTCGCATCTCCTAATCACAGGGCAGGGGGAAATCTGAAGGGTTTTAAGGTCCCTGAAACTAACCCTAATTAATACAAAATGATCCTGGCTAGAAAGCAATCTCAGTAGGCATGCTGTGGCCAGTCTGACCCTGTGGGCTGGGCTGGCATTCTGCCAAGACTTGAGGTCAGGGAAGGAGAAGGAGAGGAAGAAAATGAAGTTTTTTTTATAAAGAGAAAATTTGACAAATTGAAGATTCTTAATTCTTCATTGTGAAGAGAAAATTGGGATATAAATTATTTATCGTATTTTAAATTTACTGACAGAAGCCGTTTGGAAACTTCTGGTTCTTTCTGGAAATAATTAACCTACTTAATGTTATAAATCTTCTAAAGTGTCTCTGACTAACCAGTAGAACATGAGAAGACTCATGTAAAGAGCTGAATCCACAGCCACATTCACATCTACAGCCTGAATTCTTCCGGGATATTTTAGTGGGAGGTGGGGATAGAATTTAATCCTTGGTCTCTTTATGGAATCTATGTCTTACTCAGGGAAATGGGCATAGGCCCAAGACACATGCCCTGCCATGAACCAAGAGGACCCCAGGTTCATTGCCTGTGTCTGGTGGAAGACATTGACTGAAGGGAATGACAAAGTGATGGTAACTGGACTTTCACTAGAAGCCCTTGACCTTTCACTACTTTCAGGGGCTCTAATAGAAGCTGTCTTTTTTCATCCAGTTCACCAGAGAAGAGCGGTCCAGACAATGCAGAGATGACCAGCATGAAGTCAAGTGCACACACTCGCCCATCCCCAGTCCTCGCACTGTGTCAGAGCCTCTGTTAAAAGAGCAGCTAGGAGGTATCAGTACAGAAAGACCTGAGAGATTGGCCCCAAACAGGTGACATCTGCTCCTCCAATTATATGTGAACCTATGAGTCTATCTTGAACTGGCTTTTAAAAACAAGCCAAAGGGGGTTCTTAGGACCAGAAGTCCATCAAAGAAGGGAACTACTCAGTCTCTTTTTGTTCACTAGAGCTCAGTGCCTCAAACTGGGCATTGTATAAAGAGTAGAGATTTACTGAGCTCACAGTTCTGGGGACTGAGAAGCCCAAGAGCATGGGCAGTATCTAGTAAATACTTTTGTTACTCTAAGACTGAGCAGGAGGCTGGTGTGGGTTCCCTCCCTCCACTAACGCCATCACAGGGCCCTCAACCTTGTGACCTCAATCTAGTTCCAATCACTTCCCAAAACTGCTTCCAAACCCCATCAGCATATGAATTGGAAAATTAAGTTACTACCACCTGAACTCTTAGGAACAGTGCAAATCTCAGTGGGAACTCTCCCATTTAGCACAACAGAAAGGAAGATAGGAGCCCTCTGGAGAGGTAAATTGGTTTATTTACACAAGGTAAGACAGGACGGAATATGAGTCCTTCAATTCAGATATTAGGAGTAGGCTGACTGGAACAGACCTCGAACCCCAGTGCTCTCAGAAAGCCGCCATGTTGGTCTCCAGAACCATNTGCCACTGCGGTTTCCTCAGCTTGACCACGCTTGATTCCCTACCAAGAGCTCCAGCCGCGCCTAACCCACTACCCCGGCCCTGGGAGCAAAGAGACTTACAAGGCTGAAACCCAGTCTGGACCCTCCTTGCACTATTGCTGGAGGAGCTTCATTGGCAGGCAGGAGCCTGATTGGCAGGTAGGCGAAGCGCCCTCACTGGTTCCTTAAGAGCAGTAAAGACCCCAACACAGGGTCCCACTCAGTTCGCTCCCTGGTAGGGGAGAGACAGATTTGGGTTAATGGCTTATGAAGCCACAGTACAGAAAATAGATTCTGTAAGGGGTGGGGGCGGGGGGCCAAGAGGGAATGCAGAAACACCAAACACGGGCTGTCTCCGAACCCAAGAGCAGAAGAAAGACCCCAATGTTGGTGTAGGTAGAGAAACCGCGACTTCGGTCCATGTTTGGAAGCTGGAGTAGAATCAGTAAGCCTAATACACTGCCCACCTATTTTCCCCCTAAGTGAATCTCCATTATGTTTTGGAGGGGGGATGTTCCCAAACACCTCTGTTCTTCCTTGCAGACAAGGGTGACCACAGGATACAGCCACAGTCAATAAATATGAAAAGAGAGGGAGCGGAGTTTCTGGGCCTTTGGAAAAGAAAACAGACTCAGCGGGCTTTAAATCTTACTCTGTTCTTGAGGCTATGCCAGGAGCTGCAGCGGCCTTTCGGGGTTGTGAGGTATTGTTCTTAATGCTAAGTATACTGATGGCACACTGAGCTGCAGACTAAGCCCCGGGATGGGTCACTCAAGCTTGATTGTTGTTTGACAAGAACAAACCTCTTCGTTTTTTCCTGATAATAAACATTGGTTTCTCGTTGCGTGATTTTAGAGAGGAATTTCTAATTGTTACAGATGCAGACCCAGCAGGACTTCAGGTGGATTATGTCAAGGGAGTTGGGAAGCGGGCAGCAGTGACTGAGGAGCTACAGCCGAATCCACCCAGAAACCCACGCTCACCACAAAGCCACACGAAGCCAGGGTGAAGCTCCAAGAAACTGTAACATTTAGTAGGGAAATATTTTGGCCCATAAGCCTATTTCCTCCAAACTATTAGACCAACAGCAGGGGAACCCTCTCCGTGGACAAGCAGAGTACTTAGGAAGGAGCCAGAGCACAGGCAGGGAAGGGAGGATTACNGGAGAGTCCCAGGGCTGTGCTTTCCTGGCTAAGAGTGCAGGATTGGGAGTCATGCATGTGTGTGCCCTCACCCCTACTCTGACGTGTGTGAGGTGTGTGACCTGTGGCATGTCATTCCTTCACTCCAGACTTGGTCTCCTCTTCATGGAGCTGATAGTGAGTCCCTTCGCAGCACTGCCATGAGAATTTTAAGAAATACAGATGAAGTAACTAGCTGAGTTTGGCACACAGTAAATGCTGAGAGAACTGAAGGTGTGTCTTTTACTGCTGCATCCTTCCCTTCTGGGACCATCCCATCTGCCAGTCTGCTCCCAGGCTGGGCTGTCGGTGCAGCCCAATCCCTATAGGGGCAAAATATCATCACC
>LZPO01066367.1:229190-244765 GCA_001675575.1 Neotoma lepida | reverse complement strand
ATGAAGTGAGAATGAACATGCACCTAGTCACTGTGCAATGAAGTGAGAATGAACATGTAACCTAGTCATTGTGCAATGAAGTGAGAATGAACATGAACCTAGTCACTGTGCAGTAAGGAGAGGCCACAGCTGGGAACTCTACAACTACCCATAGGGACCCTGGAGGAGGACAAGAGGGAGAGAAGGTTTGTAACACAAAAGGACAGCCTAGATACCACCGAGGACAAAGTCCTGAATGCATCCATTATCTGCAGCCACATGGAGAAATAGGGAACAGGGACAGCCATGCAATTTCCAGGGAAGGTGGGAGCTGAGTTTAAATGAAGAACAAGCAGGGAGCCAGGGTGGTTCAGGGAACAGCCATTCTCTTCAGGTACAAGGAGGGAAGGGAGGAAGAAAATGGGGCCAAGATTGCTTCCTCCCCCACCCTCACCTACTCTCTCTCTCTCTCTCTCTGTCTCTCTCTGTCTCTCTCTGTCTCTGTCTCTCTGTCTCTGTCTCTGTCTCTCTCTCTCTCTCTGTCTCTCTCTCTCTGTCTTTCTTTCTTTTTCTTTCTGAGACAAGGTCTCACTGTACTCATTATGTAGACTAGGTTGGCCTTGAACTCACAAAGATATGCCTGTTTCTGCCTTCCGAGTCCTGGGATTAAAGCCATGCACCACCAAACCTGGCTTTCTTTTACACAATCCATTGTATACAATGTGACAATGGATGCCTAAATGTGGCTATTTGTATGTTTTTATTTATTGAATTTATAGTCTCCCTCTACATTGTGCCCCTACGTGATATAACCCATAATAATGTACTATACATCTTTGCTATTTTCTCCTGTGTTCATAAAATTGAACCAAAAGACTGAGAAGAACTAGTATTTCACATGACAAGTATTGTTCATGGCTCATCGNGATAATGAAGTACTGGGGTGTGGTTCAGTGAAAAAGTGCTTGCCTAGCAGGTGCAAGGTTCTGGGTTCTACTCCTAGCACCACCAAAAATAAACAGATGATAGATGATAGATAGATAGATAGATAGATAGATAGATAGATAGATAGATAGATAGATAGATAGATAGAGATGATAGATGATTGTTAAACAGATAATAGAAGATAGAGATAAATGATAGATAAAATAATCCCACAACTGTTAGTAAGTTCACAGTTCCTCAGGCCTATCAGATCTTCCCTCTCATTGGTGCTAGAATCATCCAGTTCTCACGGTCATGGTTGTCTTATACTGTGACAGTCACATGCACACATGGCTCCAGGGATAGTGCTTTATTAACCCTTATTAACAGAGAGTCATACTATATGTGTTTTTCTGCCCCTGACTTTCCACCACTCAACCATGCCACATAGGCATCCTCAAGACCCCGGCCATGGTATTTCCTCTTCTTCACAGCTACATACGAAACCTTGGATGAGCTGAAAGTGTTCCGCCCCGCCTGTGTTGAAGATTCTGCAGACTGACCAATTAGAATATTGTCACTATGAAGAACTGGAATGCTGCAGATTGAGAGCTAGAATTACATTGGTCATTAGGTAGNGTGAGACCTATAGCAGAGATTGCCCTGCTTAGCCATAGCCCATCTACTTGATGTCCCCACCAATGTGTTTGGAAAATGACATGATTTATGAGTTTCTCTTGTTCTGTTACCATAGAAAGTTCATGTAGCCACTTCCCTGGTGGAACCTGCCCTTTAGGGCATCCCAAGTCTGTGTTCCCAGAGCCATGGTCATTTGTATTTTTCCATGTGAGGTGACAGCCATGCTTTGCATGGACACACAGTCACTGGTTTTGCTTCTCTGAGTGACTTCATAAGGTGGAGGTGTGACCCAAGTGAGAAAGAAAGGAGCAAGTGCAGATGCAGAGGAGATAAAGCAGAAGCTGTTGGGACCCCTGCCATGACAGGAATGAGGGGAGATAGAAGTGTTGTGACCAGGAGGGAAGGCAACTTTCACAGTGCACCCGTGCAGCTGAGGGGACAATGCAGTGCATGCAGGCTGACACCCACTGACATTCTCTCCTGCCCATAGCCTGGGTAAGCTCTATACAGTGACAGGACTTGATTAGGACATGGTGCCCTTTTGCCCAATGCCAACTCTGCTCCCTAAACCCCAGCTATTCTGCTTTCTTTTATCTTAAATTCGCCACGTTCCTCCTGCATCCGGGTCCTTTGCACATGCTGCTTTTGCTATCTGGAATGCTTCGGCTGTTTCCCCTTCACCTAATGTCTTAGGAGAGTGTGGGGGAGGGGAAAAACTCAAAATATCTCTAGAGACTCCCCTAAGACCACATTGCAATAGTATTTATGTGTTACACAAGGTTGATAAATTCCAGCTCTGTGCTAAATAAAACAACTAAAATCTTTGTTTGCTTCTAATAAGAAGGTTGCCGCTAAAGGCCACTGCAGTGACAGCTCCTCGCTTTTCTGACATGTGCATACCAAAATGCCTCTACAAACAGATGAGAGAAAACCCTGCCCGGCCACAACACACACAGAGAAGAAAGGCCGAGGGGAGCCGTGTGGGAGGAAGCCGCTCCCCATGNTCTTTATACCTAGATCATTCCCAGGCCCTATGGCAAGGTGTCTCAATGTGAGANCCCATTCTAACACATGCATCTTATAATGAATCTCATTACAACTGAAATAAAGGAAGAAAAAATAAATGACAGGTTCTCTCAGTCACCTCTCCTGGTTGGTGATTCACCAGGAACTTACCAGGGGAAAAGCTTCTGCCCAGAGATGCTGTCAGCCACAGGCCTTGGCTCTGAACTAATTACTCCTGGAGGAGTAAACCTCCCCAGATCTACACCATCCTCAGCTCGCCTCCCCCCACCCCACCTCTCCCCACACTGCTCCTTGCTCAATGCAGGCTCCCTATCAGGCTCGCTTGCAGTTCCCACTGCCTCTCAGAGTTCTTTGGAGGATTTGGTTTGTGTATTTCCAGGCAGAACAGGTAGCCCTCCACCTCCACGAGCTCTTCACTCATGTGTTCAACCAACCATAGATAGAAAGTCTGGGCGAGCATTATACCTGTAGTGAGNGTGTACATTTTTTCTTGTCATTATNCTCCTCACAATGTAGTCTAGCAGCTACTTCCATTACTCAAATTGCACTAAGTGTTATGAAATCAGGTTTCAATAAAGAGTAAGATGTGCAGGTTATATGCAATCGCTATGGCNTTTTATAGGAAGGACTTGGGCATCTGCAAGCTGTGACGTTGGGGATCCTGGAATTATGCTCCAAAGAACACAGGAGCAAGCACCCAGCCTACCTCAATCTAAGACTGCCCAATTGCTGTCTCTTATACACATCTAGATGTGTATAAGAGACAGGTGAAGGACTGTCTGTTACCCACAAAAACAATCATGAAGAAATAGGCATAGCCCTGTTCAAATAAAACTTTATTTAAAAAAAATAGACTCAGAGCCAGATATGGTGCCCAGGCCCTGGTTTGCTACACCCTGACCNTGGGTGAGCACCTTCAGGCTGTGTCTCCTGCAGATTGTATGTCACAGTGTGGGGACCAGCACTCAAGCACAGCAGCCACTCGGCCTGGCCCCTGAAGTGGCCCAGTCAGCAAGACTCTGTAGTAATTACAGGAAAGGCACAGGCCATAAACTTTATTGCTCAGCAGTACTGTGGCCCCCAACCTTGCACTCTGCTGATTTGCTGGAGAGTGGTAAGGTGGGCCCAGGTCCCCGATTGCTGATGCATTGGGGAAAGCAAAACCTGCATGTTTAATTAAATGTTATTCAAGAAATAAAATCCAGGCCCTCGGCTGACAATGCAGAATATTAAAACATCAATTCCCTGAAGGAAACCTGCCTTAATGAGATTCTCCAAATAACTGGGAGGGGGGAAATCCCACATTAATCCCAGANGTTAACATCTGCCCATCAATCCAGAAATGTCTTGATCAACGAAGGCTGTTACTACTGGTTTCTGAGAAAAGTTGGTCGAGACCCTGAACCCTATGTATCCTAGAGGCAGCCAGAGCCCATTCATGAAAACCTGAGAATGAAGGGGGGACATAATGATTTGCTCCTTCATGGCCAAAGAGGCTAATAANTGATTAGAACAAATTGTGTGAAGATCTACAGTGTTGGACCANAGTGCTTTGCCCATGTTCCTGTCCCAGGCAAAAGTTTTTCCTGAATGATATAGAAAGATACAAGGTATACAGGTATACAGTAGATAGTGGCCTCATTTGTTTGTAGAATTTACCTCACTGCATTCTACTAACTTATGCAAGATGACTGAAGCTCTTAGAAAGATATCTCAGGAATGGTTCCTGCCTATGTGGTTTGGTTGGGTTGGGTTGGGTTTGATTGGGTTAGGTTTGGTTGAGTTTGGTTGAGTTGGATTGGATTGGGTTTGATTGGATTAGGTTGCCTTTGATTGGGTTGGGTTGGGTTGGGTTGGGTTGGGTTTTATGGTGCTGGAGATTGAACCCAGAGCTTCACCCACGCTCAGCAACAGCTCTACCACTGCGCTATATCCTCAGACTTCTTTTCCCTCTTTATTTAGGGAAAGGATCTCACTATGTTGTCCAGATGCACTTATCTGTCAATTATCCTGCCTCAGTCTCCTGAAGAGCTGAGATTACAGGCCTGCTCCACCATGACCAACTGAACATGCTTTTTTCTTGTCTCCCTTGCCCCAGAAAGCAATGTAAGATCTGTTTACTCAACTGAATGTCATCTTCATGATTTCTGCTATTCATATATTTCCTTTCTGTGTTACTGGGAGCTCACCAGAGAAGTCTACTCAGCAACAGTTCATAGCCAGTTGAAAGTCTTTATTCCAGCTGGTTGGGACTACANTCAGATATTCAGGACCCAAGTGCAACACTGAGCACTTAGGGTAAGGGCTTTTAAAAGCAAAAANCACANCCTATTATCTTGTTTGGCAGCTACAAGGGAAGGTTTGCACAAGCAGGCAGTTTAACAGAAGTCAAGATAAGTTAGCTAGAGCATCTTGACCTCAGGTTTCTAGAATAGAGTTGGATAGTTTTCTACGGTATTTTTCATCAAGGAGATCAAATTCTGGTCAAACCAAACCTGGCTTCAGCAAGAATACAAGCTGGAGGATTCTTCAATACAATACTATCTTACCCTACACACCAGTATTAACTTACTATTTTTAATTTAATTCTTTCCGTGAATGAAATTTTGTTGTTACTTGTCTCTAGTTAAAAGTANCCATAAAAACAGATACAATGTGTGTGGATTCTAGATGTAAACACATATATACACCCANANACCCATACATGACATGAAAATAGAAGGGAGAGTGAGTATATGGGGGAAGACAAGGATGAGGAAGTGGGAACAACCAGGACAGACAGACAGTGNATNTTTTCTCTAGTATTAGCAAGGGGAATTAAGTACAAGGAGAAATGGACCAGNGGGGTNGGGGGAGGACCAAAAGGGCAATGNAGAAGAGACAAAGANAGCCAAGTTCAATTATATANGTGTGTGAGAATGTTACAATGAGNCCATTCTTTCATATGATAATTTAAAATACATTTTAAGAAAAATAAAATGAAGTATTAGAAAAAAGACCAACAGGATGAAAACTACCTGAATATCCCTGGGTAATCACTGAGAGCCTGAAAGGCTNGGAGACAGTTCAGTGGATAGAACACCACTGTGCAACATGAGGACCCGAGATCAGATCCTGGCACAGCCGCATCTGTAACCCTTGTGTTANGGAATAGAGACAGGAGGATTCACAGAGCTAGCTGGGCAGCCAACCTTGTCTGAGTGGCAGCTCCATGTGCAATGAGAGACACTGTTCCAAAAAATAAGGTGGGGAGCTATGCACACACAGAACCAAGGGGGCTGAGACTGGCATTTTCTCTGTTGGTGGCAACAGATAAAGTAAGATGATTAGCGGTGCAGAGTGGCCTGCTNATGCTCTAGCATCCACTTCAGTGCCCACTCCAGGTCCGGGATAAAGGGATTTGTGTTGAGTCCAGCCTGAGCCTGGCCTACATAAGTTTCCATTTCTAATGCTCCTGACACAGTCCCTGGCTCAGACTCAGATTGACAGTCCAGTCTTTCTTGCCTCANGTCAGAGATGGCTAGACATCCAGGGTACCTCTGTGCCCTCCCCAGGCATGGGTTCTGGTCCTTGGTGGGCATCACATGAGGTAATACAACACATGACAAGAGCTAAAGCCTTGGAGGACCCCTGGTGCTGGGCAAGAAAGTTTCTGCACATGTCTGCTGCCATCTGACTCGGCTCCAAGAGTCTAGAGCCAATTCCGCAGCATTACTGCAGAGAGTGTCAATCTTTATTATGAGTGGGATGCATCCAGTTTGGGTGATTTTGATTGAATGTCCAATAGTCACGATTAGTCTTCATTGAATACTAAATATAAATATGAAGAATCAGAAAAGACAACCAGATTGTGAAAAATCTCCCAAATTTATTTTTGCAATTCTGTTAAATCCATTTCTGATTAAAATAATTCATCACTTATCTATAACAAGCAATACTGGATGCTTATCCATATGTGAATCTATCTTGAAAATAGGCACCAACTTAAAATAGTTTTTAATAAAAATACATTATTTTTAGGCAGCAATTTGGTTCTGAGGACTGGCTGCTGACAAAGGGGGGAACACTGGCCTAAGTCACAGAATGTTTCCCAGGAAATATATTAAGGAGGAAACAGCAGAGGCAGCTAGCTGGCTGTGTGGCACAGAGACACAAACTTGGGGAGCCTACCTCTGCTGGGAGTTCATTTTTCTTCATTGTTGGTGGGGCACAGAACTGGGGGCAGCTGCTGTTCTGTTTTTAGTGAGGCCAGTCACACAGCTCCTGTGACTCTACCTGGGCGTGAAGTTCCCTTGAAAGTATCATGACTTACAGACAATTTGAGAACTAACTTAAAATATGCTCGATTGTCAGGCGGTCCTAGGTATGGCATTCAATGCCCCAGAAACATTCCGCACAACCTAATCCCAAGCCCTCTGCTTCCCCTATTCCTAGACCTCAGCTGCCCCTGCATCAAACTTGCAAAGTTTTTCAGAACAGTGAACTTAGTGTGGCGCTCATATACACAGATGTTTGCACAAAGAATGCCTGGAAGGGAGCTAGGAAGGCTGAGGAAGTGAGTGTGTAGGAGCCAAGACAAGGAGGGAGGGAGAAGTAGAGGGGGGGAAGGTGGGGCCAGAAGGTACCTATTCCTTATACGCACTTGGTCTTGCCTCAAGAATTTTGAACTTTGTAAATGTATCACCCATTCAGTAAGCAAAATATAGGCAAGAGGGACACAGAGAGGAAAGGAAAGGATAAGGGAGGGAAGGTGGGAGGGAAGGGCTTTTGTTATCTCAGGAATTCATCTCTGACCTTTGCCCTCTTGCTGCTCTTACTTCCTGGAATGATTTGACCAACCTCAGACACACACTTGCCCCTCCATACTTTGCCAGGAAAATTCCTGTGGAAGCTTCAGCACAACTACCTCACCTGNCAGCACATCATCCCCAGCACCTGTGAGCACATCACCCCCAGCACCTNTAGTCTCCCAGGTGATCTTGGTCAGAACATGAGTTGAGCTGACAAGATGGCTCAGAGGNTAGAGGAGANTGCCACCACCATCCCTAAAGACCTGAGTCTCANGCTGGAAATCCACATAGTAGGAAAGAATCAACTCCTATGGGTTGTCCTCTGACCTCCACATGTCCTTGAGTGGTTAGTTGGCTAGACAGGTGTCTGGATGCTGAGGAACCCATAGGATAGTCAGACTCTCACTTATCTTTTTTTTCACTGGATAATTTCTGGGGTGCACAGGGCTGTCACTGCCCACAAGACCCAGGTCACCCATCCTTAGCCACAGAGAAGTTCTCAAGGAATGACAGACAGAAGAATACGGGGGNGCTGACGACCTGATGTCTGGCTTTAGACATTGCTGGATGGCCTTCCCCTGACCATATTAGTTAACTTTCTGTTCTTGAAGAGAGTTGGTCACAGGGAAATGAATGCCTATTTTGCANCCCTCTTCCACCCTGGGCCTCAAACCCTGTGTGGACTAAGCACCCAGGTGANNTGGCAGAAGGAAGAAGGGAATGTGAGGAGTNACTGTCCTCAGGGTCTGTGCAGTGTGCTGTGGGGACACGGCAGAGCAGAGCTCCTTGGAAACCAGATTGTTAGAGAGGAGTGAGCACNCAGTCACAAGCCTGTGGAGAGCGNCCGTGCATATCAGAGGAAGAAGATCAGGTGAAGAGATAGTGACTATGACAGAAATATGGCCAAGACTGACTTGTGTGGGGAGCCCCTAGCATTTCAGGGTGCCTGGTAGCAGAGAGCACCTCAGGCAGATGCAAGATCTCTGATCCACCAGGAATTTGAACCCAGCTGTGAAACCTGAATTAGAACTTGGGCTAAGGGGTGTTTTGAACACAGGATGAGGGAAGGCAAGGCACATGCCCACACCTACTGGAAGACAGACTTCTCTCCTCTCTCCTTTCTACCCAGCTTGGTCCCCAGAGCTGCAGTTGTGACCTTGGGCATTGTCTCCTCTGGGATGGAGACTGTCTGTGCCTCTGAAGTAGACAGGCATGTGCTAAGGTCCCCAGCATGCTCAAGCAACTTGGCAGGTGACGCGCCCTTTCCTGACTCTGACAGATCCCGGGGCTGCTCATCGACCGGCTGGCTGGCCTACGCCCACACACTGTGGTTAGCCAGGGTGCGGTGACAGCAGACTGACATTAATTATCTGTGAGTTAGATTATCTGAAAGCACAAACAGAGGGCTGTCAGCACTGCAGAAAGTGATGTGCCTTACAGCCCAGACCAGGGCAGGGACAGGTCTCTGGGACCAAGGTGTGGTGGGTGAGGCCAGCAGCCCTTCCCCATTCTGCCCAAAAGGAGTGTTCACAAAGAGTCTTTGGGCCAGGCTCCCAGTGGTGAGAAATCCATTGCCTGTGACCCATCCCAGGCCCAGTTTATCCTCACAGATTGAAGGCTCAACATCCTGAATAGTTCACAGATGTGTCCTATTCTCTGCACACACAACCACAGTGTGGTTGTGCACATACTGTGGCAACCGCAAAGGCCTGCCTTCTGTTTTTCTAGTTCATTCTCTTAATCCGTTTCCCAACTGTGGCCAGCTGCCAGGCGGCTTTGCACTCCTGCCCATGTGCCGCAGAATTCCTCAAATGTCATACCAGTGTTCCTGCCCTCACCACAAAGCTTCCTAAATCCCACCAAGAGCAACAAGTCTCACAGGGAGATAATATGGCCTAGTGGCCAAAGGATAAGTTCAAACAACCCAGGTTCAAATCCCAGTGCAGCCCCTCCCTAGCTGTGTGATTCTGAGTAAGGTATTTGCCCTCTCTGTGCCTCAGTTCCCTCCTACATAAGTGGAGGCTGGCAACCCAAAGGCTTGTTTAAAGGGCTGAGTTAGAAGAAGGAGCAGGCACTGGGAAGTCTGGCTACTGCCTTGATTCATTTTCTGCTTCAGGTAGCTCATCCCCATTCACAACTTCAGCCTCTTGGGTGTGGCCATTGGATCAGTGGTCCACAAGGCTGCTTGGCTTCAGTACTGTTGGTGTTGGGAGATCGTGGCTCTATAGCAGAGGGTGGTGTCCTGCTCATCACAGCACAACCCCACCCTAGTGCCAGGATTCTCTGGCCCACTGTGACAACCTCCTGTGTTCTTTGCAGACTTTCCCCACGTCTTGACAAAGAANTCTCTTCTGGGCCCTGTGGCAGCAGACAGAGCACATACACAGCCCCAGGCACAAGTCCCAGGGGTTGTTCACTGACTTATATATTGAATTAGTGAATGAATGAATGAATGGATGAATGAATGAATGAATGAATGTGTGAATGTCCAGCAAACACAACTGCAATATAGAGCTCTCAAAGAATTTGAAGTCACAAGCACTGAGTTCCAGTTCTGCCTCCACCAGCCCTGGAAGAAGAAGGACTGAGCAAACATGGCTCTCCTAAAAGAGGTTCTCCTCAGTCTCCTCATCTGCTGGGGGCAGTGACAGTGGCAGCCCCTCCCACCACAGAAGTGGTCTGTCTGGCAAGCAAACGCTGGGTGTTTAGCTTCTTTTCCTATCCTGTGCTAAACAGCTCTGTCAACAGCAGCTTTGGGGGTCAGGGTTCATTCTGGCTCACAGCTCAAGGTATAGCCCAGATATGGGAAAGCAAGGCAGGAGGAGCCTGAACTCCTGGTCACATTGCACCAACAACCAGAAAACTGAGGCCTGGCTCGCTAGTACCCTGCTCACTTTCTCCATGTATACAGTCCAAGACTGTATTATTCCCCCAGCTTAGGAAATGGCCCCATCCACAATTAAAATGGGTCTTCCCACACGAATGGACATAATTAAGATAACACACACACACCCCCAACAGGCATGCCCAGAAGCCTACCTCCCAGGAGATTTTAAATTCTGTCAAGTTGACAATCAACACCATCACACTGAAAAAGTGCTGTGTAATATTGGTGTGCTGGACCCTGCTAGGCCCTGAAGCAGGCTTGCACCCCTTCCCTACCTGCCTTGCAACTAGGAGAGATGGCTTTTCTCTAGCCACTGCACCAGGGTCAGCCATGTCTGGCATCATCAAGATGTGACAGGGCATGGGTGGATAATATACACTGAACGTAAAGAAGATAATATATCCCCACATCTCCCTTTTAATAACGTTGTAAATATGTCTTATGGGAGAGATAATAGAGATACAGCATGCATAATGGCAATGATGGATCAGACAGATAGGGTCTCATGCCCGTCACCAGGGTAGCCTGTCTGTCACTGCTCCTTTATGGATGGTGTCTTCGGTAGATTATGGTGTCAAGTGTGTCTTGAGTTATGGGAAGCTAGAGTCCTTACTTGCGCTGTGCTTCTAATAAGCAGAGGAACAGTGTGGGATTAGAAACAGTGCTGGTCACCAAAGTCTGGCCCACCCAGGTTCAAACTCAGGCTGGGCTGCTCCCACTTTCTCTGGGTCCACCGCTAAGAGCCTGAAGGGGAAAATTTCCTTTTAGAGTAGAAGTCATGGTGGACAAGTTGACTGGCTCTGTCCCTGGTAAATTCCAGCTCACTGCCCAATTCACAAAGCAGACTTCTTGTAGAAAATGACTCCACTTAGGGGATTTAGCTACTGTCCTCCTGAAAGGGACCAAGCATTCTTCAGCTGCCCTTGGGCACAGTGGGCAAGGTGTGGAGCCAGACTAACAAACTGAAGGTGGCTGAAGAACCCTCATGAAAGCACGTGAGCATGGGAAGCTGACACCACAGCCAAGCTCGGACAGCTCACAGGAGCACTGTCTGGGCATGGGCACAGAGGGCACAGCACACCACGTCAGACATGAAAGCTAGATGTTCAGTGCTCAGTTCTGGCCCTCCTGTGTATTTCATTCAGCCTGTGGAATAAATTAAATTCTTTAAATTATCTAGTAGTATTTAAATGCTGTGTTTAAAGTAGAAGTATCCCATAAGCTACATCCCATGAAAAAGTTTCAACATCACCAGGGCATTGATTGGCTCAGGTTGTTGTCTACTGTAGACTCTATTTGTCTCCACCATTATGCCAAAGTCCCTGTGGGGTTTTTCTCTTGTTAGATTACAGGCTATCCCAAGGTATTTTGCTCTTTTAGTTTCATCATTTTTGCCAGAGTCTATGAGTCTGATGTTAGACATTGCTGGGCAGCCCTCCTGTGCCTCAGAGGTCTGAGGCTGACACAGGGGACTGTGTTATTCAGCTTTCTATCACTGGGACAAAATGCCTGAGGTAAGAAATTTCAAAGAAAAAAAATTAATTTGGGCTACTAACGTGAGAGATTTCAGCTCATGGCNACTTGACCCTGTCATTTGGCACATCATGATGGAGTATTTACCAGAGAGAAGCTGCTCACCTCACAGCAGCCAGGAAGTAGAGAAAAACTAGAGGAGCTCTAGGGGGACACTCGAGTCTCATGCCCTTCAAACGCACTATACCAATGGTCTGACTTCCTCTCTCTAAGCTTAAAAGTTTCAACTCTCCAAATAGCACAGCTGGGAGACAAGCGGGTCTTCAGCACTGAGCCTTGGGGGATATTTACATCCAAACCACAGACAGCAGGAACCTCCCTGGTGTGGCTTCTGTCTGGATGTCTGGAAGGGGTTGATGTGGGCTGGGCCTGTGGGAGCCCAGGCTACTGGTTTTAAAGCCACCACNCATTGCCCTTAAAAAGCATGACATGAGCTTAGATCAAAAGATGAAATTAGTTTGGGAGGGGCGAGTTTGGCTGAGAGAAGCCAGTCTTCGTGGCACAAAGATGATCAATGCGTACTCAGTGAATTCCCCTAGAAACTGTGAAATTGCATACAAGATTCGATCAAGATCCTCATCAAGCGCCAAGTTGTAATGACGGCTGTGGTTTTTCTTAACTGGATTTTAACTTTTATNATTATGATTTGGGGACTGATGGAGCAGAGGAGCTGCTCCAGCCTCAGGATCCCTCTTTCATTCCCTCCTGAGAAACCCTTGAATCTGGGAAAACTCAATTGCAAGAGAAAAGTACTCGGCTCTCAGTGTTTCACATTCTCTTCCTGTTCCCTGACCCAGCGACAGCTCAGAAGCTGAACCAGACTCAATGCAGAAAATGAATGGAATAAATCACAACACGAGTATCTCAGAAAGTTGAAATCAGTGCAGAGGCAGAGAGGGAGAAAAGAGCAGCCTGCTCCCTGGCTCNTCTGGAAAGTGGAAGGGATAAGGCCTGGGTACACTTGATCTCCTCACCTGAAAGCANGAATATGAGGAAGAAGAGGAAGAAGAAGCCGAGGGAATATATCTGCTGTCTGCCCCTCTCTCACAGACAAGCCCTTAGGAAGCCACTTCACTGCTGAGGAATACAGACCTCGTGCCTAGAGTGTACAAGGCCAGGGCCTCGTACTGAAAAATGAAGTCAAAAGTCATTTTTAGCTGAGTGTGGGGCGTTTGAGGCTAGCCTGAGCTATATAGTGAGGCTCTGACAGGAAAAGAAGGACAAAGGGGAGAGGAGAGGGGAGGAAGAGGAGGGAAGGGGGGACCCCTATCCTTTATTTCACACAGTCTCCCTCACTTTGTGCTGGAAAGTGCCGGAGAAAGAGGAGGGAAGGAGGACCCCTATCCTTTATTTCACAGTCTCCCTCACTTTGTGCTGGAAAGTGCTTAGCCCCATTTTGCAAAAGAGGTGAAGCAATTTCGCCCATGTTCATCTGGGCTTCACACGGCTTCTGATGTCCATCATTCACCTTGCACTCTGCTAAATTCCCTATCTAGCAGAGGCCAGGGATTCCTTCTAGTGCTCACAGACGAATTATTTCCAAGGCTCTGAATCACACTTAGAAAGAGGATTCCCCAGGGCCAGCAGCCCGACCCTGTGCCTCTCACCACAATTAGACTTAAATCACTCTGTCCCCCAGAGGATCAAGCTTGTCCCCTTTATGGCTCCAGGGGAAGAAATTTCATTCCACCTTGAACACACCATAAGCTTTTAGCATCCCTCATTCTCCACAGAATGGTACTGGCTAGAGTCTTATCGACTTCTTCTGCTGCAGGCTGGACTGGGCCCTTGGACCAAGCTGANGCTGAATGATGGGTTCTCTCCTCCTCTCCTCCCTCTGTCCCTTAGTCTCCAGACTTTCGCCCTCTTGCTTTGCAACCTAGTACCTGATCAACCCAAAGCTGATATTTGGCACATGTTAACTCCCTCCTTTGCAAGGCCCTCTGCCATGCCAGAACACAGGGGCTACAGAGACAACTGGCCATCACTGCCCTTCCCCTGAAGAAGGTGGGTNAGGAAAGAACCTTTTTATGGCTGCAGCACTGAGAAGTAAGAGAAAATGCACACCTAGAACTNCACAGGCTCAGGGAAGGGCCAGCGCTGTGTCTAACACCCTCACATGCATCCCATAGAGGACGTGGTGCTTTGGTTCTGTCATCAGGGAGAGGAGATATCAGATGAGGTGGGAACAAAAAGATGCTTCTGCAGTTGGATCACAGCATGTACATCAGTGGATGCTATAAAGTAGATTTTCCTCGGCTGCCAGCCCACAAATAATNACACAGAGACTTATTGTTAATTATAAAGGCTCAGCCTATAGCTTAGGCTTGTTCCTAACTAGCTCTTATAACTTAAATCAACCCATTTCTATTAATCTACGTCTGGCATGTACCACCCATCCTGCTTCTTCTGTGTCTCCTNGCATCTTCTGAGCACCTTGATTCCTCTTCTTCTTCCTTTCTCTCTCAGGAAATCCTGCCTATACCTCCTGCCTAGCTATTGGCTGTTCAGCTTTTCATTACACCAATCACAGCAATACACCTTCACACAGTGTACAAATATCCCACAACAGAATGTCCCAACAATACAGCTTGAAACAGAAAACATTGTCCTCATGCCTGTAGGTCTACAGGGCATGCAGATGACTGCAGTGCAGTGGCCTGGCCTGTCATCTCTGCTATAAGAGGCAGACAGCTGCACTCCTTTCAGGTTATGGATGGCTCAGGGAAACTCCATGTTTGTGAGTGTTCTGGGCCCACCTGACTTATGCCCTTCGCATAGCGGAGGCCCAGGGCCAGGACGACAATCAGGAAAATGCAAAGACCTCCCATGGCTGACACCATCCATGCCATTGGCCAAAGCAAGCCACATGGCCAGCCTTGAACTTGAAGGGGTGGGAAGAGTCACTTTGCCATTACTCAAAGAATCTACAGAGTCCCATGACAAAAAAAGCATGCATAGAGTCAGCAAGATGGCACAGTGGGTACAAAAAGCTTGCCATCAAATCTGANGAGCTGAGTTTGAGCCCCACAACCCAAATGGTGGAAGGAAAGGGCAAATATCTTCAGATTGTCCCCTGACCACATACCATACACACATACTCCTGCACATACAAATAGAAATAAACATAAAATAAAATACAGTGAGCAGGATGTGAACAGCTGCCAAAAGAACCCATGGCCCCAGTAGAGTAGGATGCAGAAGAGGGGTGTAATGGTGGGACCCAGCATGTCTGTTCCATGCTTGGAGGAAAACGGAGGGAGGANAGCACCTTGAGGGAGGAGGAGCTCTGGGTGCGTGGTACCCACAGCACACCTTATACCAGGCTCTGGCCTCCACCTCCTCCAAGGAAATGTCTGATGTAAAATCTACAGCATCCATGCAAAAACAGCAGTCAGAGCTGGGGGAGCAGAGAAAGGGAGTAAATGACAGACATCACTGAGTGGGTGACAACTTCCTCAGCTCCTCTCAGCTAGGGAAGGCTGTGCAAGCCAGTTTCTCTGATGGAATTTTGAAAGGTTCTTACTTTACCAGTTGAAGGGAGATGATGGAACGAGATGGTGATGTTCTCCATACCACTGTCCCCTCCAAAACCTAAGTGCAACAATGCCCTGGCTAAAGTCTGTGGTTCCGGCTAGGTGGGCACACAATGAGAGATTGAGGGGGGAGTGAAAAAAAGAGTCCTAGTTTTTAATGGCATCCTTGGTGACCCTGTGGCCTCTGGAGAGCACTGTAGGGAAGCAGTGGAATTTCTTATAGTTTAACTGCTCCTGGAGCACCTATCATTCACAATTAAA
>LZPO01066367.1:211456-228827 GCA_001675575.1 Neotoma lepida | reverse complement strand
AGCATGGCTTGGGCTTTTGAAACCCCAAATATCTGCCCCAGTAACACACTTCCTCTGACAAGGCCACACCTCCTAATCCCTCTCAAGTAGTTCCACTCCAAGCATTCAAATATATGAGCCTATGGGGGACCATCCTTATTCAAACTACTATAGGTACTTAACACCATGGCTGACCACCTGAGTTTGTCCCCCCAAGCCTTCGTGGTGAAAGGAGAGATCCATGTCTTCTGACTTCCTCGTGCTTCCACAGTGTATGCAGGCTCCACCCCCACAATAAATAAATGTAAAAAGGGAGCAGGAAAGTAGAGGCAAATGTCTTGGAACATGAGAAAATAAATGTAACCAGAGGCAACTTTGCAGATAATTTTGTGTATAGATGATGGGTAAGTGGCACACCCTGCATTTCATAAGCAGGAGGCCACCAAAGTCTTTGTTGAGAGACAGTTGGAGGAGGAAGAGAGAAATAGGAAGAAAGATCACAGCAAAGAAGGAGTGGGCCTTGGGACCTTGTGGCACATCAAGGCATAGCCACATGTTCCTCTTACTCATTTTACTGGGGTCATATCTTGCTCCAGGACACTTCCTGTGATTCTGAGCTGCCTGGATAGCCCAAACAAATCCCCTTTTAAGAATAAGTGTTTGGCCCAGGTTGCATGCNTCAAGGCAGAACACAGGCATTGTGTGCGGCAATAGGAAGAGGTATCCCAGCTCTCTGTGAATTTGTTACATCTTTAATTTAGAGAAGTGTTGAGAATATGCAATGAGGAGATGAAAGAAATACATGGCCTCCATAAAAATGCTGACAATGAATAACAGCCAGCCAGTGAGGCTGCCACAGTNTAAGATGCAAATTTTGTACAGACTTGAACTTGGAAGGATGTGAGGGTCCAGTCACATGGCCACTATGCATGTAGAGACTATGAAAATGGAGCCAATCTGGAAAAAGTAAGGACATCAAAAACTATTTCCTGTGACAGTATGTGGGCAACTGAATCTAGCTGTGCCTGGAGCCAGAGGTTGAGCAAGCCAAGACTTGGACAATGAATTCCCTTTGTTGCTCTTACCATTTCATCCAGGTGATCTTTTACTTGGATAGAAGGATTTCTGATTTAAAAAGAAACAGAATGGAGGGAGCAGGGACCCATGACTGTCCTTTTGGCTTCCACATGCTAGTTCCAGCAGGCAGTGATTCAGTCCCTCCCAGCCTTCTCACAGAATTGTCCTGTTAGCCACAGTGACTCAGTCAGCAACATTAATTTCTACCTGACGTGATGGGAAAGGCCATTCTGTCACTTTAATTCCCTTCTGTGCACTGGGATCTTGTGCTCTTTCCTCTGGCTGGAACAGAGGTACCACCCATCCAACTTACCACTTGCATGTGTCCATCAGGATACTGTGAGTGACTGTTNCCCAAAGTATATCCAAGATGAGGCCCAGATTTTAGAGCAGCCAGCAGGCTCTACTGGGATGTAGCCCCTCCAGGGTTGTCTATAGGGCCAAAGCTCTTTGCCAAGGGCGCCTAATGATCCTTAGAGCAAGGTTTGTTCAGAGTCCTGAACCACAGCAGAGCAGAGCTGCTGCTGAGGCTAAGTGGCCACAGCTGTGTGGGTTAATGGCCTGTGCCAGCAGAGAGACAGTCAGNCACCCTGGGGCACTTCCGGTGACAGCAAAAGGCAGGCAGAGGAAAGGAGCCAGGAGCCAGAAATGCTCTAGGGAGAGAGAGGCTTCTGATGTTGTCTCCCATCCCTGCCNATGTGGGCTGAGGCTCAGCCACTGCAGCTCTATCTAACCTGTTTATTGCTTAGTAANGGGTGTCCCGGTTCCATTTCTGTTGCTATGATAAAATACCATAACAAAAAGCAACTTAGGGGAGTTTATGACTCCAGATTACGGTGCATCAGTATGGGGACTCGAGAATGAATCATTTCACATCCTGAGCCAAGATCAGAGACAAAGACACACATTCATTGTGTGGCTGGCTGCCTCGGGCTCCCGTACNGTGACTTCCCCGCCATGATCATGATGAAGTATAACCTGTAACTCAGAGATGCCTTAACCCTTGTTNCCCTCCCCCAGTTGCATTTTGTCAGGGTATTTTATCACAGCAACAGAAATGAAACTAAAACAGGGAGATGAAGACACNNGTTAGATACCTGCGCTAGGCAGTGTGCCAAGTCTGCCACGATGCCAGAGTCAACTCTAAACCCAAACAGAGCGTACTGTCAGAGAGATGCAAGGAGGAAAGAGCTGGACACACACTATAGGCTAAAGTCAGTCTCAAATGGCTTCAGGACTGAGGCAAGAAGAAAGGCCGATGAACCGCACTGGGAGCAGTCCATGGAAACTGAGGAGCTGTCAGCAAAAGTGACACTTCACACAAGGGATTGGGGATGCTGTCAGTGAGTCCTGGAGAAGCCAGAAGTTTTCAGAATTAAGTTTGGGGGGTTTTGTTGTTTTGTTATTATTGGGGTTTTTTTGTTTGTTTTGTTTGTTATTGTTTTGGTTTTTTTGAGAGAGGATTTCTCTGTGTAGCCTTGGCTATCCTGGAACTCGCTCTGTAGGCCAGGCTAGTCTCAAACTCAAGAAATCACCTACCTCTGCCTTTCGAGTGCTGGGATTAAAGGCGTGTGCCACCACCACCTGGCCAGAATTGACTTTTTTTAATAGGTTTTTTATATTTGAAAGTATAATTATATCATTTCCCCCATCCCTTTCCTCCTTTCAACCCTTCCCATGCAACCCCTGCTTTCTCTCAAATTCATCCTTCTTTTCCTTTAATTGCTATTTTATGTATACATGTGTATCTATACATATTTCTAAATGCATAAATATAACCTACTCAGTCTAAACTACGCTACCTGTATGCGCATGATCTCAGGACTGACCACTTGGAATTGGATAACCAGCTGGGGGACGATGATTTCATTTGCTCTCAGCATTCACCAGTTGCCCATCATCCTTTGTCTAGACCTGATTAGCTTCCCCCTCCCGTGTTAGCATGTCCCCCGGTGGTGGTGTTCGGTTCTTGTTTAGGCAGCCATGTTATTGAGACCTGATTGGTGTAGCCTCTCTGGTATTTCTAGGAGACAAAAATCTCGCAGTAAACTTCCTGTTCCTCTGGCTCTTACGGTCTTTCCACTTCCTCTTCCATGAGGAAGTGAGCCTGAGGTGCGGGAATTGCTGTAGATGTATCAGGTGGGACTTGGTACCACGAGAGTTCTGTTCTCTACATTTTGATCTGTTGTGGTTTACTGTAATGGTCTGAGCTGCAGACAAGTTTCTTTGATGAGAGGTGAGAACTACACTTACCTGTGAGTATAGAGATAAACATTTAGAATAAACTTAGAGCTTTTGCTGATTTTAGTGAAGCAGCAGTTCCCCCCATTTCTTTATGGTTTTCCAACTTAATGGAGTACAGGTTTTTTTTTTTTAAGTATTCCCTTGTAATATTCTGAATTTCTTTGGTGTCTGTTGTGATGTTTCCTGTTCATTTCTGACTGTTAATTTGGGTCCTCCCTCTCTTTGTTTTGATGAGTTGGAACAAGTTGTCTGTCAATCTTGTTTATCTTCTCAAAGAATCAACTCTTCAATTCATTGAGTCTTAGTATTGTTTTCTTTGTTCCTATTTCATTCATTTGGGCACTGCTTTTTATTATTTCATGCTATATGGTGGTTTGGGGTTTTGTTTGCTCTTGTTTTTCCAAATATTTGAGCTTCATCATTAAGCCATTCATTTTTGTTCTTTCTGGTTTTTTAATGTAGGCACTTAGAACGATAAATTTCCCTCAAACGACTGCTTTCAATGTATCCCAGAGGTTTCATTGTGTTATGTTTTCATGCTCATTTAATTCCAGGCATTGTTTGTTTGTTCTTGTTTTTTCAAGATAGGGTTTCTCTGTTTAGTCCTGGCTGTCCTGGAACTCACTTTGTAGACCAGGCTGGCCTCAGATTCACAAATCTGCCTGCCTCTGCCTCTGCAGTACTGGGATCAAAGGTGTGCACCACCATGCCCACAGAGTTCCAAGGGATTTTTTTTATTTCTTCCTTTATTTCTTTTTTTTTTATCCATTCATCATTTAGTAAGGAGTTGTTTAATCTACATAAGTCTGTACACTTAGACATTTGTTTGTTGTGGATTTTGAATTTTATTGCACATGGTCAAATAGGATACAGAGGTATTTCAATCTTTCTGAATGTATTAAGATTTGTTTTGTGTCCCAGGATGTAGTGTATTTTAGAGAAACTTCCATGTGCTGCTGAGTAGACTGTATATTCTTTGGTATTTGAGTGGAATATTCTGTAGATATCTGTTAGTCCATTTGCTGTGTGATATCATCTAATTCTGATGTTTCTCTGTTTATTTTTGCCCAGATGACCTGTCCATTGGAGAAAGTAAGGTACTGAAATCACCTCCTCTTAATGAGGTGATGTCAATCCATGTCTTTAATTTCAGTAGTACACTTTTTGTGAAACTGGGTGCCCCAAAGTTTGGTGCATATATGTTTAGAATAGTAATGTCTTCTTGGTTAACTGTTCCCTTGATTAGAATGAAATGTCTATCTCTTCTGAGGAGTTTTAGTCTGAGGAATATTTTGTTAAATAATATAATAGTGATGGCTGCTTGCTTCCTGGTTCCATTTTATTGGAGTACTTTTGCCCGTTCTTTCACTCTAAGTTAATACCTATCTTTAAAACTAAGGTGTGTTTCTTGTAGACAACAAATAGATGGATTCTGTTTCTTTATCCATTCAGCCATCCTAAGTCTTTTGATTGGGGAATTTGGGCCATTAATATTTAAAGTTATGATTGAAAGGTGTATGTTGATTGCAGTCACTGTGCTTTTGATGTTGGTGTTGTTTGTGATCTCAGTGGTACTTTGTGTTTCAGTAATTATAGCTTCCTTTTTCTTTCTGTAGTTTCTCAGCTATGTTCATTCTTCTCTTGAGCCCAAAATATTACAAGATGCATTTCTTTGGGTGTGGTCTGTNGGATATAATTTTTTAGGCTGTTTATAACATGAAAAGTTTTTCTTTCTCCTTCAAATATGGCAGATAGTTTTTTGGGATCATTACTCTAGGTTAGCCATCATGGTCTGTTAGGACTTGGAATGCATTGTTCCAGGCTCCTGTGGCTTTCAAACTTTCCATTGAGAATTTAACTGTTATTTTATGTGTGGCTTGCATTTTCTCTCATGAAGTTTTCAATACAATTTCTTTGTTCTGTGTACTTAGTGTTTTAATTATGATATGCTTTTTGGGTTTTGACTATTTGTTGTTCTCTGTGTTTCTTGTGTCTGTGTGGCTTAGATGGAATGAAGTCAGGTTGGACATAGTGGGGGAGGGGCTGGGCTGGCACGCAGGAAGTGCATCCTAGCCTTAGCCTGGGTTTTGGTGGTAGATCTGCAGTTTGAAAAGGGTACATAGAAAGGAGAATCAGGCCAGCTAGATTCTAGTGATGGATGCGTAAGATCTGGCTAGTCTGGGAGGCTTCACGTGGTGTGAGAGGGATCTGTAGATAATAGAAAGGCAGGGGTGGGCAGGAAGAGTAGGTTCTGGCAGAAGCCTAGAGGTTTTGGGCAGTGCAGGCAGGGGATGGGAAGATTAGGCTGACCAGAGCACTGGATGTAGGAACCACGTCAGATCTAGGGATTGGGGTAGGTGTATGGAGGGGAAGATCAGGCACTCACCCAACTAGATCCTGGTGAAAGGTGTCAAAATTAACTCTTAAATGAAATAATTTCATTTTTAAATAATTCATAATATTTTTATGTGTTTTTTCTTGTCCACAGTGTTAGGAATAGACTTTCCCATCCTCTAGGAAAGCTCTGTACCACTGACCTATGTCATCAGCCCTTGGTTTTCTGAGGTTTGGGCTTACTGTGTAGCCTAGGCTGACCTTGAACCCTTGATCTTCCTGCCTCCACTTTTGCATACAGCAATTCTTCCTTCTTTCCCTAGGACAATAGGGACCTGTGCTTTCCAGGTATTATATAATACCTGGAAATATAATAAGGAAGTAAGTTTCCACTGCATCCTAGACACGTGCTAACATTTGAACAAATTGAAAAATCAACAACTCATCAAAGAAATGAAGTCACAGGGCAACCTGCTGCCCCCAAACTAGAAATTCAGACAGGCAAATACAGAAAGTGACAGAACATCCGCACAGAAAGGCAAGAAACCCTTACGGGAACCAGCAACAGAGCATGAAAATCTACACTTGGTGGCTTGCCAGAAGCTCAATGTGGACAAGTCTGAGTGAAATTCCCAAGGCTCTATCACTGGAGGCCACCAGGGCTGGAGGAGTTTCACCTCCATCACTCCAACAAGGATATTTCAAGTAAGTTCAAGAAAAAGTCCCATTTGCTTTCAACAGGGAGAGGGCAAAGACTCCATTTTTTAAAATATTCCAGAACATTCTGTTCTTCCTCCAAAAGGACTGCTCCTAGGAAAAAACTACTTCTGCAGAGTTTAGCTTCTTGAAGTTTTATTGACTCTAACTCACTAAGGGAAGAGCGAATACTCAAATTCAGCCTGCTCCAAGCATCCTGTCCATTCTAAAGAACAGGAATAACCATGAAGATCACGGCTGGGGATGCAGATTCACCTAGAGAGTGGGGCCTGGTCATAGGACGGTACACTCTGACTCCTCCACCACCACCATCACTGTCGCTGCTCTTCCCCACCGTGCCCACCATGTCCACTTTTCAGCAAAGAGTGTCAAGACATACTCAACAGCAGAGCACACACATACTGACTAAGCACAAACCAGACTGTGACACGGCAGGATTGCTGGAATGATCAGAAGAGGAATGCTTTTAAAACCACACTCAGCAAAGGCTGTACCCATAAAAACAGACCTATGACATCAGTAGAAAGATGGCAATCTCAAGAAAGAATGAAAAAACAAAAAGAAAGAAATGCTGGTGATCAGATGAATTGGAGTAACACTGCACCAGAAATGAAGAGTGACAGAGTCCCACCCATAAAGTCCACTGGACAGGTACGTGGACCTGTGCTGTGGAATAATCTTTTTGTACACTGTGTCTTTGCCAAGGCGCCTTCTAATTGGTTTAATAAAGAGCTGAATGGTCAATAGCTAGGTAGGAGAGGTTAGGTGGGGCTTCTGGGCAGAGAGAGAGAAGAGGAGATGAATCTAGGCAGGGAAGAGTCACCAGCCAGATGCAGAGGAAGTAAGACACGCAGGTAAAAGCCACAAGCTGCATGGCAGCGCATAGATTGGTAGAAATGGGTTAAGTTAGAAGAGCTAGTAAGAAACAAGCCTAAGCTAAGGCCTAGCTTTCATAACTAATAGTAAGTCTCCATTTCATTTTTTTGTGAGCTGGTGGCCCAAAGAAAAATCTATCTACAGACCTGAGTTCCAACTCTTAACATCTGTGTAGCAGCAGAACACACCATGCATGCCTGAACCCTAGTGCTAGGGGCAAGATACAGGAGATTGCTGGGGCTTGCTAGCCAGTCAGTCTACCTGAAACGAGGAGCTTCAGGTCCAGGGGGAAACCGTGTCTCATAAAACTAATAGGAAGACATCATGCCATCAGCCTTTCGCCTCTACATGCACCCTCAAGAGAGCACAATTGCACACGTGTTCACACAGAGAAAAAAATTAATGCTGTTTGGCTCAGAGTACTTGCCTAGCATTTGCAAGGCTCTGGGTTCTATCTCAAACACAGAAATAAGAGGGCAGGGAGGGAAGAAGAAAGGTGCGGAGAAGGGAGAGCAGAAAGCTCATTGACAAGCAGAACATGTCTGAGAAGAATCTCTGAGCTTGAGGACGTGACAATAGATAATTCCAAAACTGGACAGCAAAGAGGAAAAATACAGAAAATTAAGCAGAGCACCCCAGACCTGTGAAACAACAATGTTACCTTCCTGCAACGGGAGCAGAAGAAGAAGGATGCACCTACCCACTGTGCAGTACGGAAACCTCACGGGGGCCACCAACATGCATGCAAATGGCTCTAAAGAAAGAAAACTTCCTCTTGGAGTAGTTTAACCCAAACTGGTTCCAAACTTATTTGAATTTTCTACTTCTCCTCCTGTGTCTCCTATCTGTCTCTAGTCTGTGGTTATTGGTCTGTCTGTGTTGACTATCTGTTGTGGTGGGTGTTTGATCTGTCTGCCCCTGTTATCTGTCTCTGATGCCTGTGTGTGTTATGCCTGTCCCTGACAAAGCGTTTTTCTCTGTGTTTATTGAACAGCACAGAAAACACGGCATGGGAAAAAACTAAGGAGTCCCTTACAGAAATCTTTAACAGAGTTTTACAAGGTAAAATGTTACTTTACTGACCCCAGCTGACCCAGAACAACACTCAAAACTTCACAAAGATGTCAGCCTACATCCCACGATACTTCTGATATTTGTGGGATATTTGTTTTTTAAGGTTGCTTTCATCCTGTTGGCTACTTTCAACAAATGATTGCCACGATACACACACACACACACACACACACACACACACACACACACACACACACACCAGGGAGGGAGAGAGAGAGAAGAGTACATAACTCAAGAGCTTAGGTTATAAAAGCCAATTGCATGGGAAACCCAAGGCAAAGTAATGTCAGCAACATTGTTCTCTTAAAAGCAGGATAAACTTAAATAGTCTGAACACACAGTAGGACAGCAGGTTAAATACTTAGACTAAAATTATCTCAAGGCATTTTTTTTAATTTTTATTTTTTATTTTTAACTTGGTTGCAAGATGTGGAAAAATTTCACTCTTTGAAAACAAGAAGTATTTTCAGAAAAGTGTATCAGGACAAGGGAGGACAAAGAAGAGTCAACAGAAGCAGAGTGTGACATGATAATGGCCAAGCATTTCCCCCAATAGTGTTGTAGACCACGTTATGGATCCTGTGAGCACAGAGGACGTCCAGGATAAGTACACAAAAATGACAATCACCTGCATCTTGATAAGCCATGTTCAAACTTCCTAGAATGAAAGCTCAAGAAACACCATGAAAGAAGCTAGGGTGAGGGGGGCATCTTACCTCTGGAGGAGCAAAGGTAAGAACTCCTGACCTCCTCAGGATCCACATGAGGGAGAAGGCAGTGGAGGGAAGCAGTCAGAGTGGAGGGAAACCTGCCAACAAAAAGCCTATTCCCACCTCTTCACACCAACAGCAGAGGCTCATTAAAGACCTTCTCAGACAAAACTGGGGAGACCGTGCTGCCAACAGACTCACCTTGCAAGAAATATTTAAAGTGGTTCTCTAGGGCACAGGAAAACAAGAAGAAGACATTTGCACAGAGGGTTGTAGAGCATCGGAAACTGGAGGCCCAAAGCTAAGACAAAACTTTCCTTGTTTTTTTGTTTGGTCGTATGTTTTAACTTGGTCTTTTATATTTGTTTATTTTATGTGTGTGAGTGCTTTGCCTGCATGTATGCATGAGGTACACATGTATGCCTGGTGCCCACAATAAAAGTTAGAAGAGGGCATCAGATCCCCTGGAAATGGAGTTACAGACAGTTGTGAGCCAATCACGTGGGTCCTGGGAACTGAATCCTGGTCCTCTGCGAGAGCAGTAAGGGCTCTTAACCACTGAACTATCTCTCCAGCGTTCATAATTTAACTTATTAAGTAATCTTAAAAAAAGAGGGATTCTGTCCAAAATAGTAATAGTTTGCAATATATTTAATTGCACATGTGTGAATATGTGTGTGCTGAACAAGTGCGCATATACATGTATTATAATTCCAGGATAATCATTTAAAGTGAGGGGAGGAGGAAGAAATAAATAGATGTTTATATGCTAAGAAAAAAGATAAAATGAAGGCATGTAAAATACTTGACTAAATCCTCAGTGGCAGGAAATGTGTGAAAGACAAAAATAGGAACAAAGTAAAGGATCAAGAAACAGAAATCAGTGACAAATATGATCACTATTAACCTAAGACTTTCCACAATTTCTTTAATCCCTCAATGTCACACTGATACCAATTCAAGTACCAGACAGAACCAAGAACATGAGACTCACCCAGCATAGCATGCTGTCTATATGAAACACTTTTTAGAGGCTGGAAATGGCTCAGAGGCTATGAGCAATCACTGCCCTTCCAGAGGGTCCAAGTTCAGTTTCCAGCATCCACGTCTCTAACTCCAGTTCCAGGGGACCAAAAGCCCTCTTCTGGGTGCTAAAGGGCACTGTGCCCACATGGTGCCTAGACATACATGCAGGGAAAACATCCATGTGCATACATACAATAAATAAAAAGTTTAATAAAAAGATAAGAAACCCACTTTACCACATATGAACTAAAGCCAAACAGGAGGAAATACATCATTTTAAGTGGAGTTTGTGAGCGAGTGTTGCAACTCTGAGGGAAAGGTGTCCTGACTGCTCAGGGAGTCATGTAATACCTTGAGCTGCTAGGACAGCTCTGGCAGCTGGAGCTGCAATGGGACAGCTCAGCTCTGGAGGTAAAGGTATCCTGACTGCTTGGTACTCAGTCTATACCTGGAGTTGGGGTGCGGTGGGGGATGGTCTCCCCACAGGATATAGCAATTCTGCTCCTCTTCTGGAGAACCGCTACAGCTGAGCTTTGCTCAGCCCCCACTTAAGGGGGCTTCCTANCAGAGCTCTGCCTCTTCTCCAGCCCAAGATGTTGCTTCTTTTGCTTCACTCTGCTAAAGGGGAAACCTCTGCAGAAATCTCCAGCTCTGGTGAAAAGTTGTTACTTTTTCTGCCCCACCTTGCTCAGTGCCCTAAGGAACATCTCAGCAAGGTTCTTCTGTTCAGCTCTGCCTTCCTCAGCCCCCCTAAGGGAATGTTTCTGCAAGGCTTTTTTTCTGCTCAGTCCCCTAAGGGATGTCTTAGCAAGGTTGTTCTTCTCTGTGCTGATGAATGAAGATCTTCACACCCAAGACTCTTTTGAGAAAGGCTTTATTTGGGAAGGAGGAGTCCAGGAGAGTGGCTGCCCCTACCAGGGCAGAAAAGAACAGCCAACAACTGAACAGGCAGGTGGTTTATATAGGATTTCTTAGGGGTGGAGTTTTTTCAGGGGGAAGAGGTATTGGTTAGTTTTTCCTGCTCAGGGATTGGTTAGTTTTGTTGGTCAGGGGCAGAGATGGCCCTGATTTCAGAGCCAAACTGTGTTTCTTTCACTGGCCTTTTTTAGCTTTTTGGCTCTAATTCTAAGGCCAGAGCATATCTCTTTCACCAGCTCTGATTCTAGGGACCAAGAGTGTTTCTTTGGCACTGGTTTCAGAGTCAGGGCATGTTTCTTTGGTTGTAGGTTCAGGGATAAAGTGTTTCTTTCTGTGGCTCAGGTCCCAGATCCAGGCTGTGTTTCTTTCCCTGGTTCTGAGCTCCAGGGTCAGGGTGGGTTTCTTCAGCTGGCCCCTTTTCCCTACAGGAGTAACTGCCTGCGAAGCAAAGGGAGTTAGATGGGATAAAGAGGTGCAGTGTAAGATTGTAAGTAATGACAATCCAAGAATATCTGACAGTCAACATGTATGCCCTCACAAAAGAACACACGAGTGTGCAAGGCAAAAGCACTGAAAGAAAAAAGAGGAATAAATACATCCACTAATAGTCAGAGACCCTGACACCTGTCCATCAAAACCATACAGACCTAGCAGAAAACAAACAAGGACAGGGTAGAACTCAGGAGCACCATCCAGCAACTGATTATAATGGATAAACCAAGATAGACCACACCCTAGGCCATACAATACACTTGCACAATCTTAAATCACACGCTATCTGCTCTCAGACCACAGTGGAACTGTACTAGAGCTGAGAGCAAATCACTGAACTGTAAGCAGATCACTTCTAGATACACAGGAGTCAAAGAAGAAATCCAGAGGCAATTTTTGAAATAGTTTAGATCACATAAAATAAAAAAAAAATGAAAAGTTAACAAAATCTGTGAGGCTCAAAGAAAGCCATGCTAAGGAAGGACTTTAGACCATCAAGCACAAATGTCAGGAGAGAATAAGCACTGAGAAGACCGTATTCTGAGCGTCTGCCCCCGGGAAACTAGAAAGGGAGCAGCTCATTTACCCCAAGATGCAGAAAAATTAACCAAAATAGAGCAGGAGTCAGCAAAACGGACAACGATGGAATCAATAGAGAAATCCGTGAGAATTAAAATTGTTTGTTTGTTTGAGCCAGGGTCTCACTATGTTGTGCTGAATGTCCTGGAACTCACTACATAGACCATGCTGGCATCAAATTCAAAGAGATTTGCCTCCCTAGTACTGGGATTACAGGCATGCTCCAGCAAACCCAGTCCAAAATTGGTTATTCAAAGGATCAATAAAACCCATAATCCACTATCCTAGCTAAATTACAAAAAGGAAAAGAGAAAAAACAAATTACTTATACCAGGAATGGAAATGGGGTATCATCACAAATCCCACAGACAGTAAAATAATAATAGAATTTTATGAACAAATTCATGTCCACAATCTTAATAACGTGGAGGAAATGAACCAATTCTATGAAAGATAAAATGTTTCAAAGAGAGGGTCCATCTGGAAAGAATCCATTAAATAAGTTAAATTAACTGGTTCCTTTCCAAAACCAAAACCCCAAACCTACATGGGTCCACTGGTAATGTTACCAAGCATCTGTTTAATCCAGTGTAGTGGTGTACACCTATAATCCCAGTGCCCAGGAGGCTGAGGCAGGAGCTTGCAAATTTCAGACAGGCCTGGGTTAAATGATAGCTTAAATAGGACATCTCTATAACACTCCTAGCCTCAGGGACTATCTTGGGAGGGAATGTGGAAAGACTGAACTGGAGTGAAGCAGTCTTCTGGGCATGACTACTGCACTTATGACTGCACAGAGGCCATGGTTGCCTGCACAATAGGTTCACAAGATCAAGCTAGTAGCTCACAAGTCAACCTTGTAGCATGAAGCAGGGAGAGGCTAAGGAGCCACACCCCTAACTCAAGATCTACTGACAGCTGATGACTTCTGGGAAAGAAGGAGTCAGGGTTTTGTCCCCTTAGGTGGACTGTGCTCCTGTGGATGGACCCATATCCATTGCATGAGAGCAGCACAGTTTGGAATCAGTGAGCTATTTAGAAAAGAAGGGAGGCCTGTGAGGTGAGGAGTGGGCCTGGGAATAGTGGGGGTGAAAATGATCAAGAGGCATTCATTGTATGCATGTATGGAATTCTCAAAAATAATACTATTTTATATTTTGAAAGCTTTCTCATAAGATTAGGAATAGATGGTTATGTACTTGACATAATAAAAATTACCTACAAGGAAAACTACACCATACTTTTTCTATGAGACATTCAGTGTTTTTGATTTTGTGATGATCAGAACCAAGCAAAGAAGTTTCATTTCTCCATCATCATACTGGAAATTCTAGNTAGTGTGATAAGGTAAGAAAAGGAAATAACACGCACACAATTTGAGAAGTAAAAACTAAAAGAGCCTTTCTTCAGAAGTGTCAAAATCTAAAATAATTGACAGAGAAAGGGAGGGAGAGAGATAGAGTGAAAGAGAGAAAGGAGAAAGAGAGAGAGAAGGAGGAGGAGAAGGAGGAGGAGGAAGAAGGAGGAGGAGGAGGAGGAGGAAGAGAAGGAGAAGGAGAAGAAGAAGTTGTTGTTGTCGTCCTAGGAAAATATAGACCGTTAATATACCAAAGTCAGTTATCATTCCACACATCTGCAATAAAAAATAAAACTTGGAATTTGAAACTAAGAACCATTATATTCTACATTACCCTCACAGGCATCAACTACTAAGACGGTACCTTGCAGTCTGCTTTTAAGCCGACCTTTGCTGTGAATGAGGCTCGTCCTGACACCCCTCCCAGAATTCTCTCTTCTTCAGCAGCACTTGAAAACTTAGTCTGCCCAAGCAATGCTGGTACTGTAACAAAGTGCCCCACATGTTTGCGGCTTAATGAACTAGGTAATATTTTTGTTAGTGGGACAGTTGTGCGCAGGTGATGCTGTTGTTGGGAAGCTCGTCTCTCTTGTCTCTGTNATTATCTAGGAATCAAGCATCTTCCATAATTTCCCTCCACATCCTAGAGACTCAAACTTCCTCTCTAACAGAGGAAAGAGAAAGAGGGAGTTTTATGTATATACTTCTCAGCCCCCTAGNCTTTNATCACTGTCCTGGAAGAGCCACTCAGTGACCCATCCACAAGGCAGCTGGAGGAGGCTCCTGTTAATGCTAAGAGGAGATCTGAAGAGCCAGGAGTTGCACCAGGACCAATGGTGCTCTTAATAGCTGGCCTAGGCTGAGTGCAGACAAGTGGGTTAACGCCTTACCTACCCTGTACAGCACTGAGGACACCAGGCAGGACCTGAATTCCTCCACTGTCCTTTATTGTTTTTTGTTTTGTTTGTTTGTTTGTTTGTTTGTTTGTTTGTTTTTGCTAGGCCTCACGGGCCAGACCCCTGCCTCCTTGAGCTTCTGCTTCCTTGTGATGCAGGAAGCAATGGCCTGCTTTGTCTGTCTTGTCTCCAAAAGCTTCAGGCACCCTGGTTCAGAAATGTATCGTGTCCCAGCTCCTACACCCATGAGGCCTGACCCTATTCTAGAATGTTCTAGCCTTGTATAATATTAAAGGGACCAGCCTTATTAATATTATACATCCCAGGGGCCCAGAAGAGAAACTACAAACAGCGATAGTATTTTTGGGAAATGAATCTAAGTACACCGAGCTCTATGTTCATCTACTTTATTTCTCTGTTCCTTAAGCCTAGTTCCTTTCTGTATAATTCTCTCTATATTTATCTACTGTGCCCTCTGAGTTCTATCTTAATTCTCTCCTCCAAACTCTGCCTCATCCAGGTCCTCCTCATCTCGTTCTTACCCATCCAGTACTTTCTCATCGGGCTCTTCCTCATCCTCCATCCCGTCCTCAAGTTCTCTCTCTCGTTTTCCTGCTCTCTTCTCTGTCTCTCTTCCACATCTATCCCATTCTAGAATAAAACTGCCTTTTTATCCCTATGACCCTTATCTCTCCAAGCTACCTCTGTTCCNACCANTTCTGGCGCNTATGTTCGGTCGCTAGGCAACTTCCATCACAGCTAGATGTACCTGTAAGNTGGAANCCTATAGTTCTGAGTTAATTGTTAAGGGTGGATCTAATACTAGAGATAAGACTTTGGCGAGGAGAAAGTTAAGCTTAATTAGCACATCCGCCAGGCCTGAATTCCTGCAAGGTCATAAAGGCAGGTAAGATTTCTCCTCAAGCAGTGACCATCAGGCTTTCTTTTACAACCCAAAATGGGAGTGGTAAAAGAGGAGGTCACCTGAGTGCAATGATTAGTTAGAAAGGGAATTTGTGTGCTCAGTCCACATTTCTAGAAGTTATTAGGTAAGAAGTTAGGGGTCTATAAAGTTCGTAAGGCAGTAAGAAAGGAGGGTCTCACCTTAAGTTGCACAAGAGATAAAGCTATCCACCTGACCTAGGAAACAGGTGTTTCGTTTGACCTTCCGTGCTTAAGTCTGTTCTTAGAGAGTACAGAGGTATCTCTGATATTCCTTTAGTAGAAGGGAAATGGTATCCAGTAAATGATGGAAAAGCTACAATAGCACATGAGAAATTCATAGTAGGAAATGGCTAATAATCAAAAGCCAATATCNCCAAGACTCCTTGAGCCTNAGTTTGACCTCTGGAAGGCCCTTGGCTTCTTCCAGGTATTAGNTTTGTCATAATCAGCTGAAATCCTACTTTACATATTTTTGCNGCTTGCAGCATTCTAGAATTTTGAGACTTGGCTCTCTGCCACTCCTGGGGCTGTCTTACGGACCCACCTGCAGGAGCAACATGAGTGGGCTCCTGTTGTGGAAAAGTGAATGTGTTGGACCAGGGAAGAGCACAAGAAAGAACAGGTTTCCCAAGCTTGAAGCAAAGGATGCAGGGGTGTGTGCACAGCACTTAGAGGAAGGGAGGGATGGAAGAAAAAGATTATGGCATAGAAAAGTAAAAACAGAGTGGATGAATAGAAAAGTAGAAAGGAGTATTGGAGAAAGAGATGGGATGAGGAGTTTGAAAGGGAAAGATACAAATGAGAAGGAAGAGANGTGNGAAGAAGGGGGAGAGGAGAGGGACAACAGAGGGAGGGAAGAGTGAAGGAGAACGGAGAGAGGAAGGGAGGTCTGAAGGCATTGGAGCTGCCAGAAGGCTCTTCTAGGATTCCTACTTCTAGGGACAGAGCCCACTGTTGTCACGGTGATCTGGGGATGGTCCAGAAGCCCAGGGCCCAAAAGCCACCAACCTGCATTAAACGTGGCAGCAGGCGTCTGGAATCCACAGCTTAATAGGGAGTCATCATTTTATTGTCAAGAGCATGTGCCAGTCTCATCCAAATCAATTAATTCCTTAATCACCCTGAGTGGAGCAAGATGCCAAGCGGCCGTGCGGGAGCGATGAGTCTTAGTCGTATTTAACTGCCAGGCACTTCTGACACTGTAAAGCATCCTCGAGGTTGCACAATAAAACCCAAAGTTTAATTGGTGGGTAACAAGGCCCCAGGCAATTGTACCTTATTAATGCTGACAACAGAAATATGTACATGAAGCTGCAACAGCCGGCTACTTAGAGCAACCCCAGCAGACTGAAGCCAGGAACAGAAAGGAGTTAGTGTGTAGTCCAAAGAGACTTATGATCCCTCTCCACCAAGGGATGTCCGAAAACATAAATCTGTAAATAAGTCATCACCCCCAACTCCATCAACTCTTGCCCAAGGGACCACCATACCAAAAGGATCGGAACAGAAAGGATAGGAACAGAGGAGTGAGGTTCATGGGATCAGGTAGGTGAAAATTGGAGGAAAAGCCCATGCAAACTGGTTGTNGCTGCTATATACTGTGGTACAGGTTGTGTACAGTTCAATGCTTCTTGCTNAAAGAGTGTGAGGAGAACTGAAATTCTAGGCTGAGCTCTTCCCAACCAACTGTGGGTTTTGTCAGGGAACTGTAGCAGCCTTAGCCCATTGACCACTGGTAATGGGACATTTTCTCATCTAATCACACAGAAGGTCCATCTTTTGCTCATTTGTATGGGGGTATCTGGGCTGGACATGGCCATGTAGCAGATACAGGCAATCGAAGCTGGCTGTGTGGAGGAGCAGGAAACCCAGCCTCAGCCTCTAGCCCAGCTTGGACCAGACAAACATGGCGACTGTCACTGAGTATAGGTTTTCTTGCTGAAGCAAAGTGAGGAGGCTACACCACTGGCTTCATGCTTTCAAAGAGCCATCACTCTGGGCACAGATGTCACCTCCAGATGAGGCTGTGGCCTCAAAGATACCCTGGATGAGAAGAAGCTTTTCATCTGTGTCCATAGCTGCTGTTTGAGTCTCTGGCTCTGCCTGCCTTCAAATTTTATTTTATTTGTTTATTTATTTATTTATTT
>LZPO01066367.1:190299-201786 GCA_001675575.1 Neotoma lepida | reverse complement strand
AAATTTAATTCTAAAGAAGATCCCGCATTTCCTTTCATCCTTGCCAGCTGCATAGCATTGGCACAGCTGGCCCTGTGCAGAATGCAGAAGTTCAGGCTTTCATGTCCCTGTTTAGCCAGAATCAGAATTATAGCAAGACCCCAGATGATGTATTTGCACTGAGCCCCCAAGAGACATGCTGGAGTCTTACCACNAGCTTTAGAAAGGGTTTTTATGTCTTCACTCTGGCCACAGTGGGTGACAGATGCCAAGGGGACTCTGGTTATCTAAAGACTGCCAAGGTCAGCATAGTGGCACAACCTAACATAGGTATAAGGGCTTCAGAGGGTGGAAACTGAGGCCAGATGGAGAGTTGACTTATTGCTTTCAAGTGGAATGCAGGGTCTGCCTTGTTATGTCAAATGATCTGTCATTTTAGAATCACCCTGTGGGGGCAGATACCTCTGTCAACTCCCTCAATGACAAAAGTATCGTCACATACTTTAAGGAAAGAGGTGCCAGTATTTTCAAAAACTTAGAGAAAAAAAATAAACTTGATGTGTTCCAAATACAAAGGGCTGAGAGGGTTCCATTGGCTGGTGAGTCCTGGGGAAGGTGGGACAAGGCCTGGAAGGGAAGCTGGGGTGTTCACTGCTGGAGGAAGGAACGAACCACCTGTCATTTATGAGTGAGCAAGATAGAAACACGGGAAGCAGGGTGGAACCTTGCCTTGCTCTGCTTCTGTGACCTTGGGTAAGCTATCTCATGCTTCTGCACCCATCTCTCTGCCTGTGAAATATAGTGTGTTTTGTATCCTGGAGACCAAATCCATGAGCGATGTAGTCTGGCACTTTGAGCAACATCAAGTAAACAATCATAACAGGCCACCATGACCGCCTCTCGCTCCTGCTCAGTTCCAGCCCACACTGGACTCTTGCCATGAGTTTCCCAGATTCCCCTCTAATAAATTCTTCAAATGAATGGGCATGTGAAGATCTGTGTGGTGGTTACTCTTCTGGGGCCTCTCCCTGCAAGATGTTTGAGCCTGCCCCAACCCAGCTTCAGCCAGGGTGCTGTACCTGAAACCCTGCTTTCTCCATGGCTTGCTTCCTCCAGGCTGTTCTGCACTGAAGGTCCTGTGCACACTGCACAGTTTCCAAGCAAAGCCATTTATTTGTTCAACAGATCTCTATCAGGTAGCTGCAGTGTCCTGGGAACTGGGACCCTTGGGGTATAGGTATGGATAAGATACCTGACCCTAGCAGCATTTTTGCAGGCTCCTGGAGGAGCTGGATGTGCCACACAAGTACGTTCATAAACAAGACAATGTCGGAGCCCAGTAAAGTTCACCAAGTGATGGAGTCAAAATGGGAGTGGTCATTTCAAGGGCCATTCCAACTGCATTCTTAAGCAGAAGGGTTTGAAGTAACTCACTTTGTCTGAAGGGTGCCACCCTGGGTGCTTTTAACACTTATTTTCTTTTTAAATTTGTTTATTTATTTGTCCATTTAACTATTTATCCCACAAGTATATGTTAAGGCCAAAGACTCTTCTGCCCAGCACCAGGGAATCAGAGCTGAATGGACTTGGTTCTACCTACATGAGAGGAGACTTCCCCACTTCATAGCAGAGATATCAGAACCAGATGCATAGAAGATCAGCNGGGAAATCAAGTACCCGGACGGTGACCGCCAACATCTGAAGAATCTTGAAGGCTGAATAGAAAATGTCTAGGCTCCACTTCTGAGACACCACATGTGTAAATGCATAGAGATGGAAACTTCCCTCCAGTTGCTACAGGAAATGCAATGTGGCTGCAGAGTGGGGTGTGAGGCAGGGGATGCAGTGTGGCTGTAGAGTGGGGTGTGAGGCAGGGGGTGCAGTGTGGCTTCAAAGTGGGGTGTGAGGCAGAGAATGTAATGTGGCTGCAGAGTGGGGTATGAGGCAGGGGATTCAGGCGGCTGCAGAGTGCAGTGTGAGGCAGGGATAGGTAATGGCAGGATCTAGGCTTGTGGAATAGTTGGGTCAGATATTCAGCCTGAACCTGTACAGAAGGAAGGAAGGGGGTGGTGTGGGGACAACTCTGGGTTCCGCCATCCTTGGGAGAAGCACCCACACATATGCCAGGGCCGTTCATTATCCACTCCTGGCCCCTGGTGGGCAGACATGCACATAACCAGCAGCATCAAACTGGAGGAACTGAGGGCACAACGTGCTGAAATTGCACATAGCTTCTGAAGGAGCTGTTGGGTTGGTAAAGTCCTTTCTGAGGATTTAAAGGTCAAGTTGCAAGTTCAGAAGGTCAGGGAAGATTCCTCTCCACCCACCCTGCAGCAACACTGCCTCCCTCCCTGATTGTCCATCTGTAAGTGGACCATCTGCCCCCACTCCTNTCCTGTCTCTGTCTATTGGTATTTTTTCCATAAGCTGTCCAGCATCTCAACTGCACACATTTTTAACATTTGTACTTCAGTGAGTCACTGAAAAGGGGGTTTTAGGGAAATAAAGTTGTGGTCAACTTTGCATGATAAAGAGTTCCCTGTGGCAGCAGCATGGAGAAGGGCCTAAAGAAGATGGTCCTACAGATGGGAACAAGAGAGGGGGAGGGGGGAAATGGAGGTCTGAGCTGAGAAAGTGATGGGGAAGATGGGTGAAAATGAGTCTTGGCATCCAGAATGTTCGAACTCAGTGACTCACAGCACATGAAGGAGAGACAGGGAGACACTCTCTGAGGGAGTCTCCAGGGAAGGGCCAGGTGCCCTGATAGTATCCACTGGGGAGATGAAAGTGGGCACAGGAAACCAGGGTTAGGAAGGAGTACATGAACTGCTCAACACATCATAGAAGAGGAGGACTGGAGCTCTAGGTACGGAATCCAGGAAGCCATCATTGCTGAACCGGGAATCACAGATGAGCTCACCAATCAGAAAGAGAGACTGAGATGCTGAGAACCAACACATGCANGGTGCTCTAGAAATGGAAGCCTATGAAAGAGCTGGAGAAGGGACTGATCTGAGAATACATCGTGAGGTTCAGAGATCGTCTGAGGAGTCCGTTGGANCAGAAGAGCAGGAGGGTCAGCAAGGTACAGACAGTTCCTGGTGACATTTCCAAAGCAGTTTCAGAGAACTGGTGGAATGGAGCTGGGTAGCAAGACTGGGAAGATGAGGAGGCAGAGACGGTATCTGGGGCTAATTTTAAATAGATTTTCTACTGGGAGGGGATAATGAAAGAGGACAGTAGTTCTCTGCCCTGGCTGCTTATCTATCACCTGGGAGACATCTCAAAGCCTGTTGATGTCAGGGCTTAGCTGCAGCATACAGCTTTTTTATTGCTTTGAGATTCTGTCCAGGCATCTGATCTTAAAACCACTGGAGGTGGCACAGAGGTGGCTGCTGGAGACGAGCATGACAAAGGCAAAGTGTGACATGGAGGGAGCGTGGTTATCGAACTGCTTTTCCTAAGTGGGAGAAATTCTCCAGCATGTGGAGACTGTAATGACAACAGTAACCGGGCAGAGAAGATATAAAGGACACTGCCCGAGAGGAAGAAGTACACTCATGGTACATCTGGGGATGGGGGGGTCTCGGCTGGCACGCTTCTCCTCTGAGGGGATGAAAAACAAGGGAGGAAGNTGTGTGTCATAGTGATGGAGGAAAGAAAGATTAGGGTGTTTTTACTCCTGGTGACAATTTCCTTTATCACCAGATGGATAGTTAGTTTGTGTCTTAGTCCGTGTTGTGTCACTGTAACAGTGTGTCTGAAGCTGTGTAATTTGTAAACGGTTCAGTTATAGTTCCTGGGGTTCAAGAGCAGGGCACTGACTTCTACCAGGCTCTGTCTGAGGGCCTCTTGGCCCAGTTGGGGAAAGGAAAGAGAGGTTACACGTCAAGAAAGGGGAGCAAGGGACCAGAGAAGGGTCCAGCTGACTATAACAAACTACTCTCAAGAGACCTAACCCAGTCCTAAAAGAACTTTAATCTCATNTGAGAACAAAGCCTCCATCAACCTAGTGACCTTGCAATGGACTCTGCCTCTCAGAAGCTCCACTCCCTGTCTCCTAGCACACAAACTTTGTTCCCAAACCTGATCTCACTGCGTAGGAGCTTACTAAGAGGCAGAGGAAGCAGAACAGCTAGTTTGGTTAGAAGAATAGTTTGACACCACACTTGCAATGACGTTCCCAAAAAAATCATTCTCAGCTGTGTGCAAACTCTAGCAGAAGATAAATTCCAGGAGGGTGGGACCTTTCTCTCCCNTTGTCAATCACTGCCCTATCCAGGTCTACCCAGAACATTTGACAACATCAAGAGGAATGACACTGCCTTGGGGGCAAGCTACAGCACTATTTTTTCTCATTTGGTAAAGCCAAGGAGAAGTTTCTAGAAGCAGTTGAGCAGAGCTGGGATCAAGGAATGGGGTATAATCTGAAAAGGCATGGGACATGATATCCTGACCATAGACCATCATCGTCCAAGCCACCAAGAGCTGGAAGAATTTATCCTGAAGGCATGAGGTTCAAAATGTCACTCTGGGCTGCAAGGAGATGGATTTGGGGAGAAATGAGAGCTTCCTCCATGTAGGTGGTAGAAGAGGGATTAAATTAAATTATTTGCTTGGGAAGGAAANTGTAACTCCCAGTTGTTGGGGAGACTCCTTTTTATAATAGAATCACCCAACCTAGANCAAGCTGCTTCAAGAGGTAGTTAGCTCCCATCAGTCCAGGAGATTCTGTGTTGAGAGGGAAGATGGGCTGAGGTACCCAGGAATCTGTAGGACTCAAAGCACTCACCTTCAGAGCCTGCCTCTGAGGGAGGCCACGTGGTCTCCGCTACATGGACACTGCCTCTCTACCAGCTTACCAAATTGCCTTGCTTTATTTAAAAGCCAAAGAGGAAAACCAACCCCAACCCAAGGAAGAAGCAATTTTGGCATTAAATAAAAGGAATGTTTTTATCCTGCAATGAAAGCGCTGTGATCTTGGAACACAATTTGCATAAACAGACAGTTTGGCTGTAAACAACCTCACCAGTAACTGGTATTTACATATAGAACAACTCAGTCAAAACCCAATTAAAGGCTCTGATGGATTGGGGACTGTCAAAACATTTAAAAGGCTTTACAGCAGCCTGGCGATTTATACGCCTCAGTTGGACCAGGAGCTCCTGATTGCTCCTCCCAGCTGCTCTTTTCACCGCCTCAGCCTCCTACAGAGCCAGGGGTCCCCAGCACACCCTCAAATTAGCAGCCTGGCCACCATGTAGGGGAAAGAATTCTTAGCCAGCTGCTGGCTTTGAGGACTTGGGAATGACCCAGTGACAAGGGAATACAGACCAGACTGTGGTGTCTGACTTGTCATAGCGAAAGCAGGGATGAAAGTCCCATGTGGAATTTGGGCACAAAAAGCTATCTGAGGGAGGCTTAGGAGATGACTCAATCAGTAAAGTTCTTACAAACATGAGGACCTGAGTTCAGCTCAGCAGTCCACACATACAAAGCCAGGCACACGGAGTGCCTGTAATCCCAGCACCGGGAATGCAGAGACAAGAAGATCACTGGGGCTGAACAGTCCAGCCAAATCAGTGAGCTCCAGGTTCAGTGAGAGACTGTCTCAAAACAATAAGGTGAAAAGCAACCAAGCAAGATACCCAACACTAATGCCTGGCCTTCACACACATGCACAAATACACATACACACACTTGTACACACACACACACACACACACACACACACACACACACGGAGAAAACATGTCTGATGAGGATGCAGGCCATCATCATGGCTGAGGTTGGACTCAGTGGTCCCAGATGCCGATTCTCCTAAGCTAATGGCTGAAGAGCAGGACAGGTGGGCAGGACTCCTTGCTCACAAACAAGAGCCAAAGACTGAACCTAGCACAAAAGCTAAGCCAATGTGCAAGGAAAATAGCCTTGATGGGAGATGACTTTTGAAGCTCAATGTTCATAGGGGCCAATGAAAATGGCCATCTAGAGCAACGGGGTAATTGCGACAAGGGCTTCCAAGGTGCTTGTGCCTTAGGCCTACCTGGGGCTAGGTAAGCCTGTAGGAGATTAAGGCTCACAGGAGTTAGGGAGTCAGGAGTTCAAGGGTAAAGGCCTACTTCCTGGTGCTGGAATGGCTGCAGAACTCCCACCCCACCCCGTCGTTAATAGTGTCTAAGGGAAGAAATTCACTGGGTTTTTATGTTGAGAACTGCATCAGGCACCCTTGTGGCCAAGCAACACAGAACAAGCTTTGATGTATAGGTAGAAAAAGAACATGAAAGTGGGAAAAGAAAAAAATAAGCATGAAAAGCAACAGAGGAAAGAAGAGAGGAAGCAAGGACAGAACAATGGGGAAAAAAAGTGATAGTGAGTTCCAGAACCTTCCAAGAGCAACCCTATCTGTCTAGTTACTGTCTAGACAGTGTGGTTCTCAGCCTTCCTAATACTTCCTAATACTCTCATGTTGTGGTGACCCCCAACCATAAAATTATTTTGTTGCTACTTCATAACTGCAATTTTGTTACTGTTGTGGATCTAACGTAAATGATGAGAAGGATATCTGATACGCAGCCCCTATGAATAAGGGGTCATGACCTACAGGTTGAGAACCACTGGTCTAGACTCACTCCCATGGACTTTGAGACCTTTCACCCCCAGATGTTTAGAAGTGGAGTGTCTACTGTGTACCAGGTGTTATGCTGAGCAGTCTCCTGCTGATCTCTCCTGCAGACATGATCACCATAACCTCACATACACCTGTTGATAGGAAAGGGGACCTGATGGGAGAACACTAATTCTGGGACCTCACAGTCATCAGTAAACAGCCATCATTTTCATGTTATGACAAAAAGTCCCTAACCATAGAGCACTGGCCATGTTCCCAGCACAGGAGGACTCATAACCTTTTCATTCTGTTATCTTCACTTCACAATAAAGAAACTGAGGCTCAGAGACTTGAGGGAAGCAGTAGAAGTAGGAGTCTGTTGAAATCCCAGGCCTGCAACACCAGAGCAGGGTTTCTCACTTGTCACCATGAGCCACTGCATCAGAAAGTGNCAGGCTCCNGGGGCTGGGGTTGCAGCGCAGGTGGTGGAATGTGTGTCTATGTTGCACAAGCGAAGCGTGGAGATGCAGGTTTATAATTACAGAACTGAGGAGGGCAGGAGGATCAGCAGTTCAAAATCACCCTTGGTTACATAGTGACTTCAAGGCTATCTTGGGAGGGGACATACCCTGTCCCACAAATAAATAATAATAAAGTGTCTCACTTCCACTGGTGGCATCACAGTCTGAAGGGATACAGGACAACCACGCTGCCTCCGAATGTCACTGTCTAACCACAGCTTCCTTTCCTCCCCCACTTGCATCCCTGCCAAGTTCACTATGGGGCTAAACTCCAAGTCACCCACTAAGACAAAATGGGACCGAAAAGAACAGAGGTTCCTAAAGAAGGCAGTGGAGGTCCTTGCTCGCCCGCCTTCATACACATCCAACTAATCACTCTCCCTTAGGATGCCTTGTCAGAGTGTGCTTTATCACAGCAGCAGGAACAGAAATGAAGAGAAGATGGTCGCTAATCATGACAGTAGCAATGACAGCTGTTAAAACAGCCACACGGGCTCTCTGTTTCATGGACCTGAAAAGCACAGCTATCGGCTAGAGACCAGGCCATGTCTCAGGCTTGCTACTGGATCGCAGCCTCTCCTTGATTCTCTGCCCTCTCCATTGCCTTCAGCTTCTCCGGAGGCCTCCACCAGCCCTGGACTTGCACTTAAGCCCTCATTATTTCAAGCTCCAGAATGGAGTGGCTTTACACTGGCCTGGTCAGGAGGACACTCCATCAGTATGCCACATAGACCTGCATTGCATCCCTGAAGCTAGGTACACAGGCACCCCTGCCTCGACTTTACCAATTGAGAATCGAGAAGGAGGGATTTTCTCAAAGAAAAACATTGTCCTGAAAGAATACTTGAATAAAGCACATAAGGAAGGAAATGGTCTGGGGGACAGTCTATTGTAGCAGAAAGGGTGTGGGGACAGCAGCATGAGGGCAACTGGGCTCATTGCATCCACAGTGCNCAAGCAGGAAGAAATGAAGCCTGGTACCCAGCTCACGGCCTCCTTTTTACTCAGTGTGAGACTCCAGCCTATGGAACGGTGCTGCCCCCATTCAAGGGGCATCTTCCCTGCTCAGCTAAACCTTTCTGGAAGCACCCTCATGTTTCCATGGTGATTCCAAATCCTGTCAAGTTAACAATGAAGATTAACAATCACAAACAATATGGTATTGAACACACCAAGTGCTGAAGGTCATATCAAACTGGAATCAAACGAAAGGGTCTGGACAGCTCACATCCTTGGCCTGATCAGTCCTGTGGTTTGGGCCCTATAAANAACTTGACCCCAAATCCCACCCCACCCCCACAAATGCATCTGTTGCATACAGCTCTGTACTGCTCACCTGCCCTGCTGCAGCTCAAACCTTGCTGAGCGTCATGCCTTCCCACCCTCCCCTGTCCTGTAGCATTATGCCCAGATTGCAGGGACCCCCAAAAGACCACCATGGAAACTGATTCCATATGTAAAAGCAAAGAGCCTTTATTTTCAAGCTCAGAGCTTGGGCTCCCTGTCTGATGCAGTAGTGAGAGCAGAGAGCCCAGAGTCCAGGCAGGGTGGGGTTTTTATCATAGCAGAGGTTGCAGTGAGGGGGATTTCCAGGGTTCAGGACCCTGATTGGCTGACGTTTGTCAAAGGGGTATAGGGAATGTTTGGAATGTCAGGTATTTCCTCTTAGATGCAGGCCCCACTGGGTGGGGTCAGCTTATAGTTTTTCCTGGATCCAGGTGTTGCTTGCCAGAAGCTGTGTCTGGGCCTCTAAGCCTGTCATGGCAGCTGTGTGGTCAAGTTGTTTTAGGCACCCCCCCAACAGTGGCCCCCTTTCCTTGCCCCACCTCCAGACTAATCTTGCATTCCAGCATATTCAGAAAGCCTTGGGGCCCAGTGGTGTTGAACTTGGCTGGCATTCAGCCTCATGAATCTAAAGGCCAAGTGCAGGACTGTCTGCTCTTGATTCCCTCGTGGTGAGCACACTTCCACACCCCCTGTACAGCACCAAGCCATCAGGGCTGTTCACATATTTCTTTCTCAGGNAAACTCAAAAGAAATAAAAGAATATATCCAAGCCTCGAGTGTGGAATCTTCATTCTACTAAGCCATAAAACATCATGTTCATATTATAATTTCAATCCAGGGAGAGGATTTGCCACGAGAGCACCGAGATGCATACAAATTGCCTTTCTAAACCTCTGGCTACAATAAGCAAACTTCAGAAGCTGACAGTTTACTTGACAAATACCTAATAAAGCTTAAATAATTATTGAAAGCAGACAAATGGAAGAGTAGAATGGGAAGAGATGCCATGGGGATAAATCACAGGGAAGGAGGCAGAGCCCCAGCGATGCACAGAAGGCAGGGGCCAGATGTGGATGGTAGAGTTGTCAGCAACCCGAGCGGGTGGCTGGTGTGGATTGGCTTTCCTGTGGGACTATTCAATACTTAACCTGTGGCCTTCCTGGGCTCTTCTAAAACAGCCCATAGGAACTGTACTCTCCAGGGAGAACACCATCCACCATGCCCCCATCTGATGAGGACCTGCCACAGTAGCACCACCATCTAGGGACCGAGCATTTAAATCACAAGTTGTGGGAATATTTCTTTTTAGTTTTATTTTGCTCTCTCTTACCTGCCTCCCATTCCCACTGATCCACATCCTTCTCCAAACATGATCCCTAGTGTTTTCATATCTTTTTTTTTTTTAATGATCCAGTGAATTACATCAGGGTTGCTTGCAGGAGGATGGATGAGGAATTACTTACAGGAGAATGAATACTGTGGAGGCCCCTGCAAGCTGGCAGGGAAACGATCCTCATGAGGTTAAGAATGACACTAGGGTCAGCACGACTTAACCGAGGCTGAATCAAAAAACCTCTGAAGTCCGACCAAGCAGTTTACTTTTCTTACACATTTAAACACAGTAAAACTTTGGGGGAAAGTTTCCACAGGACTGTTATCACAACAAAGCTTTAGGCATGGCTACATCCCCCCCCCCCCCCCCCTTGCAAAGTATAGCTCTACAGCAAAGCACCTGTGACTTTACCATAAGAATGGGTTCTTATTGACAGAAAAACAGTGTTCAGGATAAGGGCCCAGGAAGAAGGGTTTGTAATAAGCCTAAGGATGGGTTCTGTTGACTGATAGAGCTCAGAATAGGGCCTAAGCAATGCTCAGGGTTTGGGAGANATATATTATATATCTCCACCTNCAGTCTCTCTAAGCAAATGCTCAGCTTTCATCCCTTGGAAAGGTTGGACTCCTCTTGTTCTAATAAAGTGGTCTCAGCCTGTTGAGATAGATTCTGTCTGCTTCTCTGCCTCATTTTTCTTACACCATCCTCATGACTCACAAGTCCAGACCAAATAAAATAAAATAAACCAAATAAAACCCCTGCTGTCCTCTATGAGGACAACCTGACTCTGCCACAGGCCAGACCATGCTGGCCCCTCTCCTTCTGGTGGAGTGTCTGCCTCAGACTCCACACACAGTCTCTTTTTCTAATTCTATGGTAACTAGGACAGTGTCCCCTCATGTCCTATATCAGAATGAGAGTGGCAGAGGCCTAGGTTGGATGTCTTAAAGTCACCAGATTAAATATGGCTTTGTTATTACACCAAATAAATGTTCATAAAAGAGGCCTCTGTGTCCCCTTTACATCATTCTACCCTTTGGGNCATGCTTCTGATATTTCACAAACCCTATTATCTTTATCTGCCGGGAGAACAATCTGTCTCCAGAGCAGCCTGGGAGTTACAGATGCACAGAGCACACCTGTGATGAATACAGTCTAGGATGCGGTGGCCTACGATGTGTTGGCAATGGCACGTGAGCCCCACAGTCAATGAGGGAATTAGTTTCTCTGAACAATTGGCACAAAAGAAAGAAATTTCCAGTGTCCTGGCTATTGTCACCTCTGGCATTGGAAGTGATTAATGCACGTGTGAATTGATTCCTGCAATTATGCACGAGACCATTTTTCCCCTTTATGGATCCCTGACACTGAACTCACTCAATGGGTTTTATTTGCATCGATCACATTTTATGGTATGATTAAATTTGTATGGGAGAGAACCAATTAGTTTTGTTTTACACTTATTGAATGCATTTTAGAGTCGGACAGATTAACTCTCCACACTTAGGGTGATTTATCCAGTGGCTACTCAGGGTCTCATCCCNAGCCAGCATGGGTGCTCCTGGCTGATAGGAGCTGGAGCCTCTGAGGAATGGAGCAGGNGCAGAGAAAGAACTGTGACACCCAGTCCTGTGGCGCTGGCAAGGCTTCTCTCAAGAATGTAAACAGAACAGTTTCAGCACCAAGTGAATTTCGGGAGCTGATTAAAGCTTAGTTTGAAGATGAAATGCATTCTAGGTGATGCAAAGAACAATGGA
>LZPO01066367.1:168124-188909 GCA_001675575.1 Neotoma lepida | reverse complement strand
CTGTAAATGCATCTCAAGTTGCACCAGGCACTGGAGATTTCCTCCTTAGTGAATTTTGGGATGCTAGACCTCATCCCCTAACAACACATCACAGTTTATTACATATTTATCTTCAGTCATGAACTCCATAGTAGGCTTTGTGCTCTTAACTGTATGTGCCTACCTGCTAAAATGTTTCCTGGCACACAGTAGGTACTTGTTTGTCAACTTGACACAAACTAGAGTCATCTGGGAAGAGGGAACCTCAATTGAGAAAATGCTTCCATCAGAATGGCCTGTGAGCAAGTCTGTAGGGGATTTTCTTGATTGACAGGGTGGTGGGGCTATGGGGAGTCCATTAGAGGGTGTGTCACCCCTGGGCAGATGGTTCTAGGGTGCATAAGAACATAGGCTGAGCAAGGGTTGAGGAACAAGGCAATAAGCAGCATCCTCCGTGGCCTCTGCTTCTGTTTTGGCCTCTAGGTTCCTGCCTTGAGTTCCTGCCCTGGCTTCCCTTCATGGTGGAAGTTGAAACAAACTCTTGCCTNCCCAAGTTTCTTTAGGTCATGGTGTTTATCACAGCATCAGCAACTAACTAGAACCATATTCAAGAAGCAGTGTTGAATGACTTTATGACGTGCTCTTAGAATGGCAGCTTCCATGTTTGAATTCCAGCTAACAGTCAACCAAGAGACAGCTGCACCCATTCATTTCTGAAGACTGTTTAAATCATGGATCTCAGTTAACCTCTGTCCTAGTTCCCTTATGACCCTGCAATTCATAGAAAACAATTTAGAGGAAAGTACTTGCTTATTCATGTGTCCGTTCTTGAAAGTCATGGAAACCTTTAGCTTCAGGTTGCAAGGAAATTTAGTAATGATGAGATTCTACATCCAGCCCAGGGAANAACATCCTCTTAAAAAGCTCACAACAGAGATCATTACAGAAAGCCACAACCAATCAAAATGCAGAACTGTGGAACCCAATCCCAATGGATGCATCAATAATGCAACTCTAAGGCTCAGGAATCATTGCAGAAGAGGGGCATCTTAGTCAATGTTCTATTGCTGTGAAGAGACACCACGACCATGGCAACTATTATAAAAGAAAGTATTTAGTTGGGGCTTGCTTACAGTTTCAGAGGTAGTCCATTATCTTCATGGCGGGGAGTATGGCAGCANGCAACAGACGTGGTAGCTACACCCAGATCATAAGGTAGCAGGAAGAGAAAGAGCCACTGGATCTGGCCTGAGCATTTGAAACCCTGAGAGGCCGTCCTGTGAAGATAAGAAGATGAAGCCTGGATTGCATTGGAGACCCCGAGATGTTAGAGAGGCCATAGCTGTGGGAGAGCTGCCAAGGAGAGCTGCAAACAGTGTGTGGAACCAGCCCAAGACAGAGAAGTGCTACAGTCAACAAAGCTGGAAAGAGTGTGAACTCTGAAGAGCTCTTTGACATCAGACATGGAGTTAAAGGATTTGGAGTTTCCCCTGCTGGGCTTTGGTCTTGCTTTGGTTCAGTATTTCCTCACTTCGCTCCCTTCCTCCCTCATGGAATGGTGATGTATATTCTGTGCCATTGTATGTTAGAAGTGTGTAATTTGCTTTTACTTTTATGGAGAATTATAGTAAAGAGATTGTCTTGAGTCTTAGAAGAGACTTTTGACTTTTAAACTGTGTCAAGACTGTGAAAGACTATGGGAACTTTTGAAGCTGGGTTAAATGTACTTTGTATTATGATGCAGTTATAAGTCAGGGAATATGGTAAGTTCAATAAGAATAGGCCCTGTAGGCTCATCCATTTGAATGTTTGGTTCCCAGTTAGTGGACTGTTTAGGAAGGATTAGGAGGTGTGGCCTTGCTGGAGGAGGTGTGTTAGTAGGGGTGTGGACTTCGAGGTTTCAAAATCCCATGTTAGGCCCATTCTTGCTCTCTCTTTGCCGAGTGTGTTTCAGGATCAGAAGCAAGCTCTCAGCTACTGCTCTAGCACCATGNATGCCTTTCATTGCTATGTTTCCTGCCATGATGGTTATGGACTAAACCTCTGAAACTGTAAGCAAGCCCCCAATTAAATGCTGTACTGGCTGGCCATGTGTGTCAACTTGATACAAACTAGAGTCAACAGAGAAGAAGGATCCTCAGTTGAGGAAATGCTTCAGTGAGATCCAGCTGTAAAGCATTTCCTCAATTAATGATCAATGGGGGAGGGCCCAGCCTATTGTGGGTGGTGCCATCCCTGGGCTGATGGTCCAGAAAGGAGGCTGAGCCAGTGGTGGTGGCACACACCTTTAATCCCAATACTCAGGAGGCAGAGGCAGGTGGATCTCTGTGAGTTCAAGGCCAGCCTGGTTCACAGAGCATCCAGGACAGCCAGGACAACAGAGAAACCCTGTCTTGAGGGGTAGGAGGAGAGAAGCAGGCTGAGTGAGCCATGTGAAGCAGGCCAGTAAGCAGCACCCCTCCATGGCCTCTGTATCAGCTCCTGCCTCCAGGTTCCTCCCTGTTTGAGTTCCTATCCTGACTTCCTTTGGTGATGAACAGCAATATNGAAGTATAAGCTGAATAAACCCTCTCCTCCCCTACTTGCTTTTGGTCATGGTGCTTTGTTGCATCAAAGAAACCCCTAACTAAGACAAATACTTTCTTTTATAAGTTGCTTTCACAGCAATAGAACAGTAACTAAGACAGGGGTGAGAGATACACTTTCCTATGAGTATAAGGATGGATGTTTAGGATGTCATTGGCAATTGTGCTGGGTTAGGAGAGTGGCAGTAGCAGGTTCTCTTCTAGGGTACATGACCTCACCAGCCACTGCGTCTGTTATGATAGTTCATAGGCTTTACAGCTTGGGAGGACTACTGATTCCTTGTCTCCATTGATGGTATTATATCTTCAGATACTATGAGAACTAGTCCACAGGAGGAGCTTCCAGGCCATTTCCAGCTCAATTCTTCCAAGTCCTTGTCCAAAGTATATGGCATTCTTAACAATAGGGTCTTGACTTCAACAAAAGTTAATGACAATATCTTATATTGTTTGAGGATTCTCTTGACATACAAATATATATATTATATTTATATATTGTACATATATTATATCTATATTATAATATATAATATATATTATATAATATATTATATATATATTCTTTTCATTTTTATGTTCTGTGTACCAGTATTTGTCTTCATGTGTGTTAGTGCATCACATGCATTCAGTGTCCAAAGAAGCCAGAAGAGGGGGTTGGATCCCCCTCAACTGGAGTTACAGATGGTTGTGAATCCTGTGAGTGCTGGGGAATTGAGATCACTAATAGTTAGAGTTATTATTGAAAGATGTGTACTAAGTCCTGTCATTTTGTTGACTTTGTAATGTTTCCTCAGATCTCTTTTGATTACTTGTCCTGGTATTATTTGTTTCTTGTGACCTCTTGGATATGTCTATCCTTCCCTTCAGATTGAAATATTCCTTTTAGAATCATCTTTACAGATGGCCTAATAGTCATAAATTCCTTTATTCTTTTTTATCATGAAAAATTTTTTTTATTTCTCTTTCAGTTTAAATAGGTAGTTTTGATGGGTATAATAGTCTGGGTTGACAGTCATGGTCTTTGAGGACTCAGAATCCATCTTTCCAGAGCCTCCTTGTGCTGGCTTTAAAGGTTTCTGGGAAATAACACAGTGTTGTTCTAATAGGCCTGCCTTTGTAAGTGTCTTCACCTTTTTCCCTTGCATCTTTCCTTAGTTGCTATGTTTTAACTATAATATTTCATGGATAAATTTTCCAGTCTTGTGTATTNGGTGTTCTGTAGGTTTCTTGTACCTGGATGGGCATCACTTTTTCTAGAATTAGGAAACTTTCTTCTGTGATTTTCTGAAGATACTCTTCTCCTTCTCTGCCCATAATTTGGAACTTAGGGCTTTTCCTGTTGTCCCAAAACTCTGCCAAGTCCCATTCACGATATTTTAGACCTTTCATTGACCTTCCCTGAGTGATCCAGTTGCTTTACTCTTTCTTGCATTCCTGAGTCTGTTTTCANCATGATCTGTTCTGTTGGTGAGGCTTTCCACTGAGATTTTTTAATTGGCTTAATGANTTTTTCATTTCCAGAATTTTCAATTTGAGTTTTCTTTTAAAATTCAAACTTTATTTTCATGTCTTGGATCGACATCCTTGTTTCATGTCTTTGTCTTTGTCTTTAAGTTATTTGACCCTAGTTATGATTATTCTTTTGAATTCTTCATTAGAGAGTCCTTCCAAAGTCATTTTCAATAAAGTATATTACTATGGGATTTGTATTTTTTAAGTGTTAATTTTTTTGTTTTGTTTTTCATTTCTGTGTTGGGATTTGTATACCTGGGGTTAGTTTTTCTTTCTTTTTTTTCAAAAGAGGTGTTTACAATGTTCAGGAGGAAGATAATTCATAGCAGGGTTGGGATATCGATTTTCTGCATTTGTCTGGTGTTCAGGGCTGCAGCCTCTACCCCAGGTCTTCTGCTTGTCAGCTACAGTGTGTTGGGTGCCTTCAGTGTCTTGGTCAAGAAACTTAGAACAAGTTCCTGATGGTAGTGTAGACTGGCGCTTGGTCTTGGAACTAGATAAAGCAATGGGAGGGACTAACTGGGAGGGCTGTGGTTAGTCTTCAAGGGAGGGAGGCCCACATGTCCAAACCATGTGTCCTGATGGTGAGTTCCTTGTGGAGAGCAGGCTGAGAGCTGACAAGTCCCAAAGGGAGGAAGATAGGCGAGGAGGAGGTAGCGGTCACTAGCTAGAAGCCACAAGGTGGCTGAGATAGGGAGGATCAGTGGCAGGTTGTGCAGGTAGATTACCTGTGTGTCTCCATGCCATGTGGGAGGCTAGAGCTAGACATGAATTATTTTAGCATGTTTATATCATGGAACGTTATTCATTTTTAATGATTTCTTTTTATTGTATATACATTAGTGTTCTGCCTGCATGTATGTCTATATGAGGGTGTCAGATCCCCTGGAACTGGAATTATAGTTATGTGTTGCCATGTGGGTGCTGGGAAATGAACCTAGGTCCTTTGGAAGAGCAGCCAGTGCTCTTAACCACTGAGTCATCTCTCCAGCTCCTGGAACGTTATTCTTTCTTCAACTGTGGCAGATAGTTTTTCTGGGTACCGTAGTCTAGGTTGGCATCTGTGGCCTTTTAGAAATTGAAGTACTTTGCTACAGGCTCTTCTGTTTGATGGCTAATCATCATTGTCAACTTGACCACACCTGGAATCAACCAAAACCCAACCAGCTTGACACATCTGTGAGGGATTTTTCTTGATTGGATCATTTGAGATAGGAAAACCCGCCCTATATCTGGATCATTTGAGGAAAGAAAGACCCACCCTAAACCTGGGCCAAACCTTCTGGTGGTAGTCTATTTAAAAAGACACAGAAGATGGAAGCTTTTGTTTTTTCCCTGCTCACCTGAAAAGTTCTATCCTGCTGCTAAGGCATTCCTTCACTGGAATTAGAACCTATATACTATAGACCACCATATACTGAAGACCAGCTGGGATATCCAGCCCCGTGGACTGAACAACTACTGGATTCTTGGACTTTCCATTAGGAGACAGCCTTTGTTGGACTTGCTGAACCACAACCTGTAAGCTACTCTAACAAATTCCCCTTTAACATATATATAGATTCATTCTGNCAGTTCTGTTCCTCTAGAGAACCCAGACTACTACATCTAGCTTTTAAAGTTTCCATTGAGAAATCAATTGTTGTTCTCATGGGTTTTCCTTTACATGTAATTTGTGGTTTCTCTCTTGTGGCTTTCAGTACCCTCCCTTTGTTCTGTATATTTGGGTTTTTTTACTATTTTTTACTTTACTATATTTTACTACAGTATAGTAAACTATATTGTTTACTGTAATATGCCATGGGGAATTTTTATTCTGATCCTGTTTATTTGGAGTTCTGTGTGCTTCTTGAATCTATATGGGTGTGTCTTTCCTTAATTTGGGGAAGTCTTCTGGGATCCTGTTTGAAGATCTGGTCTATACCATTGACCTGAGCTTTTTCTCCTTGTATGCCTATAATTGTGAAGAGTTGGTCTTTTAATGGTGTCTCACAGTTCCTACGTGTTCCTTTTGTGGGTTTTCCTTTTCAAAATTCTTCATATCCTTTGCTCATCGGATCTAATACTTCTACTTTATTTTCAAATTCTGTCATTCTATCTTCTACTTGACGCAGTCCACTAGTAAGGCTCTCCCCTGAGTTTTCTTATTTAGTTTTTCAAGTCTATCATAATTTCAACTTGATTTCTCTTCAATATTTCTGTCTTTACTGAACTCAGTTTTCAAATCTTGAATGGTCTTCATCATTTCATTCACCCTTATGTTCGTATTTCCTTAGTCATCATTCAAGTGTTTATTGCTATCCCTGTGAGTTCATTGAACTGTTTGATTGTGTCTCCTTTAAACTTCTTGAATTAGTTAATGAAGTATATGATTGTTCTTTTAAATTCTGTGTCTCAGGGTTCATCTAGGTCATTCTCATGGGAGAATATTTCTATAGGAATAGTGGATTTAGATGGGGAGACATACTGACTTTCAGATTGTTTGTGTTTTTACAATGAGACTGGGCACGGGACTTCTTTTGTTGGTTGTGTGTCTGATGTGAAATTCTAGGCTGTCTTGTTAAGTAGAAGTTTGGGGGGATTGTTGTTATTGTTGTCCNAGCTTGATTGAGTTCAAGTTGGGTATGAGGACTTAATAGGTTAATCCTTCAGATAGTCAACGCTGATTCTGGATTGGACAACAGAGATGATTCCAATTCAGTGGTAAGAAAAAAAAGTATGTGAATGAGGGGGAAAAAAACAGTTTGATCTTAGTCTGGTGTGTAGGCTGCATTATTCAAGCAATGCCTGGGGGGATGGAGTCTCTGGGCCAGGGTATTGAGTATTCACCAGGCTAAGCAAGCCTACAGGTTGTGTCACCAGGCTAGGATGAGAGTTTGGATATGTNGTGAGTGGGCTGCCATTAGGCAGACTCACCAGACTGTACTAGCATACTGAATGTGCAACCCAGGCTAGTCTGGGTATTGGAAAAGATACAGGAAATCTAGGGTCCAGAGAACTTACTTAAATGGTGTGGAGCACAGAATGCACGACCCAGGCTAAGCCTGGANGTTGGATATCTTGGAACCGGTTTGTCNTACTGAAGAATGGAAACATATCTTGAAGTCTCTAAGTAGACAAGTGGGTGATAAGCTGAATATCCTTGTGGCAGANTAGCTTCCATCACTTAGATGAATTCATTAGCTCAACATGCAACAAAATGAATACCTCAAAAACATATGTGTGTGTGCGCACCTGTGCTATGAAGCTATAGCACAAATACATGCTATATATTCACTTATGTATTTCATATACAGTTATACATCACTTAATGATGGGGACATGTTCTGAAGAATGTGTCATTAGACAATTTTTTCCCACTTACTATAGAGTGTACTTACACAAACTAAGGTAGCTACAGCATCTCTAGGCAATAAAACATCATGAACAGTGTCATATATGTGAGAATCACTCACCAAAACATCCTGTGAAGCCCATGACTATCTATACATACATATACATATTGTCTTAAAATACCATGGTTGCTATAATGAATGTACATAAACATGCATGAGAAGGATACTTACCCTAAGAGAGTGGAGAGTGAACAAGAGGCACATGACAGTCATCAGTGCTACCTGGAAAAAGGATTTTAAAAAAGGTTGTCATGGTTTGGGTAGGCAGCATCTCCCACAGGCTCACATGCTAGGGGTTTGGTCCAGGCTCCAGGTGCTGCTGAGAAGTACTGAGCTCATGAGACATGAACCGCATTAGTGCATCAACCTGTTGGTGGAGTCATGTCATAGTCAGGTATCAGGGTGTAGTTGGAGGGAGTGGGCACTGGGGATGTGCCTTGAGAGTGTATTTTGCTCCAAGTCTCCTGTACACCTTGCTTTNCACAGCCCTGACCNACCACGTTCCTCCTTCCATGATGTTCTGCAGCCTTACCTTGGGCACCAAAGCAATGGAGCCAGCCTGCCATGGACTAGACCTAAGGGTCCAAATGAACTTTTCCCCCCTTTCAAGCTATTTACCTCTGGTATTTTGTCACAACAACAGAAAAGCGACTAATCCAAAGTTTGAAGTAAATAGGGCAGATGTCAGCATCTATTGCATCTTTACAGGAAGTGCATAGCTGAGTGTTACATTTTCTGACCCTCTCTAATCTTGGAAATATATGTTCACTTTTTGTGTCTTAGTGAACAGGGCAGAATTATTATCTTTAACTAAAGTGACATTAAGCTCCCCATCCTGGTCCTCGCTGGGACCAGCTGGAATAAATTCTCTTCCTTTCCCANACCACATTTTCTTAGACAGTGGGAATGTGCCAAATGGCCTCCCTGTCACCTTTGTGGCTGTCACNACCCAAGGGCCTGTATTCTGGCTGAATTGCACTCAGACATACAGCCTCTGTTCTCTGACCCTCCTATCACTGAGTTATTCAATATTGCAGAATGTCTGCTGNNTGAATACCAATATTCTTGTCCTCTGATCTCATTGTCTAGGAAGAGAAGCAGATCCATAAGTAGATACAGCACACTGTCTTCACTGAAGAGTGTGCACAAAGACCCTTAAACCCAAGAGAATGTGGTGAAGAGAGGCTGGGGGTTGAAGATCATCAGGTGGAAAGATGCCTTTGTTTTTTTTTGAGACAAAGTCTCATTATGTAGCTCTGGCTGTCCTGGAACTCTCTATGTAGACCAGGTTTGTTTTAAAAGTATGTACCACTATGCCCAGTATCCTTGACTACCTTTAAGTGAGGATTAGGGCAATTCCTAGAGGAGAAAGCAGAGACAAGGAACCAGGCAGAGGAACCACAGCCTGGAGATGAATGAGTCATTGATGAACAGGGGATCGTGTATGGGATAGCCATAGAAGAGGACAAGCCATGGGGACATTATAGGAGGATGCCTAAAGATGAGAGCCCTGTCACCCATGCTGCTGTCTTTTACCCATGTGACTCTGGTCTTGACTTGTTAATAGCAACTATTAACAAGTTATATAGATCTGCTATAGATCAGTGAGTATGAAGGCAGCCGCAGCATCTCTAGGCAGTATGACGACTGTTTTGAAAGCCACATAGAATGGTCCCCAGGGGACAACTGTTGAAGAGGCTGCTGANTGGAACTCTCTATGTAGACCAGGTTTGTTTTAAAAGTATGTACCACTATGCCCAGTATCCTTGACTACCTTTAAGTGAGGATTAGGGCAATTCCTGGAGGAGAAAGCAGAGACAAGGAACCAGGCAGAGGAACCACAGCCTGGAGATGAACGAGTCATTGATGAACAGGGGATTGTGTATGGGATACCCATAGAAGAGGACAAGCCATGGGGACATTATAGGAGGATGCCTAAAGATGAGAGCCCTGTCACCCATGCTGATGTCTTTACCCATGTGACTCTGGTCTTGACTTGTTAATAGCAACTATTAACAAGTTATATAGATCTGCTATAGACCAGTGAGTATGAAGGCAGCCGCAGCATCTCTAGGCAATATGACAACTGTTTTGAAAGCCACATAGAATGGTCCCCAGGGGACAACTGTTGAAGAGGCTGCTGATGATAGAGGGGATTACTGCTGGACAGCACAGGTGCATTCTTTTCAATAAGGAAATTAATCTAACAAGCAATCCCTTAACATTCAGTAACTAATACTTCCGTGGCTTGCTCAGCCCACCAAAGTGTATCTGGCTGTCCATCAATCTTCCCTGAGTGTCTAGGAACCCACGTTCCTTCAGTGATATGGCATCTCCATGTTGGATTCTCACCTTCCAATCTTACTATACTTACCTGCAATAAGCTGATCACAATCAGCAGAGCTGGATACACAGGCTTGGGTGGTTGTTGAGGTCTAGAAGAAGCTCATCTCACTTCTGCTCACATACTACTACAGCAGTGGTTCTCAACCTGGGGTCAACCAACCTTTTCCCAGGGGTTACCTAAGACCATCAGAAAACACAGATATTTACATTACAATTCATAGCAGTAGCAAAATTACAGTTATGAAGTAGCAACAAAAATAATTTTATGGTTGAGGGTCACCACAACATGAGAAACTGTATTAAAGGGTCACAGCATTAGGAAGGTTGAGAACCACTGCACTANATGGAACACAACCCACACAGCCTCATGCAAAGGAGGCCACTAAATGTTATGTATCATATTCCCAAACCATTCTCCAGTGTGTGCCACAAGGTCTGAACAGAAGGGGCTGGGTGGAAATGTGTTTTCTCAAACTGCCAAGCGTATCCATGGGTCACTTTGAGCGACATTGTCTCTCTGTGGCTAGGACTCCCAANAGATAAGCTCAGACTTCTAGGAATAAGTTCAGAGGCTGCAGCAAAGGACTGTATAAGTTGTATCTGCTCACTCAGAAGAGGAGGAAAGAAGCCCCAGGAACATGGGAGGTGCGGTAGGCTTATCACTAGACTATCAGGTCCCTTTTGTAGCTTCACAGTCTTGGAGATGAATGAATCTAGAAGGTGATCCCAAAGGAAACTTGCAGAAAAGTTTTCCAGAGTTTGAGAGAAAGCAGAAGGGCAGACAACCTGGAGGTTTCATCAGCTGCTAGGGAGAGATGGGTAAGAGGAAGACAGAAAGTTATACATTCTGAGTTTGAGAACAAGAAAGCAAGNGAGATCAGAAAGAAAATCTGGATGGAAGGGGAGAGGGGAGGTGGGGGAAGAACACATGGACATCAGGACAAGCAGGCTTAGACTTTTGATCAGTATCTGAAAAGGGGAAATAGAAAGAGGGAAAGGGAAGAGTTTTATTTTCTGAGTTAGACTTCAGAAAGTGGACAGGCTTAGCAGTAAGGCGCTGTAAGCAAAGGCATGGAGGGAGGGGCTGCGAGGCATGTTATAAGGAGATAGCCNGGTCCTCCCATCTTAACAAGTCCTCCTGGGTGTCATGTTTCTTTTCACCTTCTGGCTTCAGAATGTTCTCTCAGCGTGGTAAAGCAGTTTTCTTCTCATCACAGAGATGAACAGCTACACAGACATTAACAGGCTCAGAGGCCATTGAGGATTGCCAGCATTGGACCTTGCCTTCTGTCCTAGTTAGGGTTTCTATTGCTGTGAAAAGACTCGGTTCAGTCAATTATCATCATGGTGGGGAGCCTGGGAGCCTTCAGGCAGATGTGGTGCTGGGGCTGAGAGACCTACATCTTGANTCAGAGGCAACAGGAAGTCNACTGACACACTGGGTGATATCCTGAGTACATGAAACCTCAAAGCCCGCCCCCACAGTGACACACTTCCTCCAACAAGGCCACACCCACTCCAACAAAGCCACACCTCCTAATAGTGCCACTCCCTATGAGATTATGGGATTATGGGATTGTGGGGGCCAATTACATTCAAACTACCACACCTTCTATATGAAAAAGTGGAGGTAGAGGGCCTTGCTGAGATCCATTGAAAGAATACTACTTCTTCTCAGGTCTATCTCTGGCCTTATATAGAGACATGATATTCTAATCTCTCCCCAGTACTAAAATATCACATATCTATATTTTTCCCTTGAAAGTTGAGGCAACAGGGTCTGTCTATGACCTGGCAAGGAAGCCAGTCCTTGAGAAAACAGATTCACCTGAGAACATGCTGAAAGAGNTTTGCAGCAAAAGAGTATTTTGGCAATCAAGGGCCAAGAAATACCACAAAAATCACACCATGCAATAAACCTCACACAAGAGATTTATTGGGGCGGGGGAGGTACAAAATGGCTGCCTCTGAGCAAGGATGGAGACAGTGAGAGGCCAGGCTGTGAAGGCAGGTTTTATAGGGGTATNGAGCNTGCACATAGGGAAAATATGCAACAGTGTTGCATTGGCCATTAGTGATGGTGGGGCATTGGCNCCAAGACATTGAAGGCAGGGTGGGAGNTGGGGAGCTCCAATGACCTGGTTCTGGAATGTGGGCAAAGGACTTTTGGCTGTTCTTAGTGTGACTAACACATGCTATGGAGATGGGAGGACTAATTACCCCTTCAATGAGATAACATAGTTATCCTTCCCAGGAGCATCTACCTCCCTTGAGGCAGTTGATTACAGATCTCCACAGCTAAGCCCCTTCCTACTTTTCTGAGTTCTAACTCAAAAGCATATTTTCTTTTCCCATTTCTACCTTTTCTTTGGTCCTAAGCACACTTGCCTTAGTACCCAGGGGTTTTCCATTTTTTCTGAAGACTTCCAACCTCATTTTACAGTGGCCTGTAAACCTCNGTTGACTCTAATTCAAAAGGAATGATTTTCTCTTTACCATCTCCCTCTACCTGGCAGCTGGTATATACAGCTTGCCTGGCTTTTCTCTCAAACACCAATAAAATGGTCATAGAGCTTCCTTCTGAGTCTGTTTTTAAATTTTTTCTTTAATCAANGAAACTAAGAACACGCAAGAGGGAACCCTGATTCACCAGTAACATGGCTTTTGCTAGATTCTTTGTTTGAGGCATGAAGAACCCAGATTTCATGTCACAGGACACCCTGAGACATCTCTTCAATAACAGCAAAAGGTCTCGGTCCCATCTGGGCTTCCCTTGCTAAAGGAATAGTGAATTAATTTTCCCTTTGATGAATTAATGTACTTTTCCTTACCAGAATCACCCCCCCACCACTCCCCCAGCACAGTCCCTATGAACCACCATCACCACGAGTCTCAGCTTGGTCCGCCCACCTTTCTGAGGCCATAATCAGAAAGGTGCAAGTTTTCTTTTTCATTTACTGACACTAGAATCCCAAGAGGGACTCTGATTTCCCTGGTATCTTCTGGTGACAACAAAAGGACTCCTCCAATCCAGGCAACACTTGACTTCTCAGATTCTGTCAGTTTGCAGTTGTTACTAAAATTCCTTCCCTGGGAGAGTAAGCAATATTTACCCCTCTTCCTGATGTTCCAATGCCAAACCAAGGCGTGATTCCACCAAAGCTCACCCCTGGNAACTAATGAGCTTATTAGGCTTCCTTACAGAGCAATGGGTGAGGGGATAGGNACAGAAGCATGGGTGACCTTAAAGTAGCCACCTTGAAGGTCTCTACCNAGCAGGTATGATGGCTTCCCCATAGCTGTNTATATTAAACCTGCTCTCTTCTTCCTTCTCCATGGATAGCCCTTAGCCTCTCCCTGACAACAACATACCATTAGGGCAGAATTGCATACAACTGGTTGGNAGGGGTGGCTGGCTTCTCAGATAAGGATTCTATGGCTTCNCCCTACACCCCCNCNGCCACTTCTATGAGGGGAGGTACAGAGTCAACAGGCCCAGCTGGGGTGATCTTTTGCAAGCAGAGCCATCAGAACACCTAAAGATGGTGTCAGTTTAACTTGGAGGACAGTGCTATACAACAGTGGTACTTCCACACATTTTGTGGTAGCACTTACCAAATCCTACAATCCTAAGGAGTGACTGTGGTGCATCTCCTGCTGTGTGACTCTTCTTTCCAGTATGAAGATCCAGAGACCATGTGTGATGTATCTCCTACACACCTGATTATTAACAGGCCTTGAGCCTGAGCCTCCCACTTCTAGCCTCGATGGAGTCTCTGCCATAGCCATGTTTCAAAAAATGTGTTTATCACCCTATAGACATGTAAGGAGCAGGAGATGACTCAAGGTATAGGATGAAAATGACCAGACAAGGCTTTGGGGAGGACAGTGAAAAGGCAAGGAAGTTTGCTTTGTTGAGCCAACAGGAAGGGGCTGTGTGCCCTTCTCCCAAGGCCAAGTCCAGGGTAGAAACTGGAGAAAATGAGTCCTGAAATGTATATGAAATTCANTAATAGAGTCTTCCATCTTGGGACTTGAGTCTCCAAATATGTCAGGACCCCAAAACCTCCCACCACAAGCAAGAGTCAGGACAGAAAAGTGGCCTGTGTGCAGGCTGTGGAGGGAGCCCTGAGACGGACTCACCAAGTGGGTCCAGATGGAAAAGGCAGGAAAGGCCACGTAAACTAAAAAGCCTAGTTGTTGTACAGGGAGAAAAAGCAGCAGCCCAGATGGATTGAGAGCAGGAGAGGGGTCCTGAGCATTTGACAGGGCAACCAAAGAAGACAGACACCAATACCATGACCAATACTATGACTGGACTTAGGGTAACAGCCTATGCCCCNACAANCCAGGCAAGTCCACCCATCCTCAATAAGCTGATTAAAACAAATTAATAGTGAAAAGCAGATAAAGGAGATTATTCAATGTAGCCAATGAGAACGAGGAAGAAAGATATACAGTCACCTCTCCAATTCCATTTACAGGTTCTGAACTAGGCAGTCGAAACCAAGATGTGGTACTACTCACCATTGTCTCAGCTCCAAGTCGCTCTTGCAAAGTAGCCNGACAAGCTGTAAAGATCTTGGAGGCAAGTTCCTCCTCCTCTGAAGTCCTCCAGGACTTCAGCCTTTTCAGTAACAACCAGGTAAATTCACTCAGCAGCTAGAGGGAGGCCAAGCCACCAAAAGGAGAAATGATCTTCCTTCTCACACACCCTTTTTATCTGGTCTCCTCCCAGAAGGCACTGCCCACCATGCTCTCCCCATGTCAATCAAGGATCAGGACAGTCCTTCAGACAAGGCTCCCTACTCAGCTGGTTCTAATTTGTGGCAAGTTGACATTAAACCAACCATAACAGTCTGCAAAGGGAGACCTGTATCTATCTACCCTATAACCAGGGCCATCCTTTCCGCTACCCCCACCCCTGAGGCCTCAAATCCCACTTTTCCAGTATACATATGAAATGGATAGCCACGCTTAGTGGCAGCTGGATTTCTGGGTAGATGGATAGTCTCACAGCCTCCAGGGGCTGGGCTCTCTTGTCTGCCTGTGACAATGACAAATGGTACCAACACAGCAGGCATCAGAAGTATAGGACCCAGGAGGGTCCTGGAAGAGGGTCCTCTATAGCTGTAGTGCCACTGACTGCCCCGGCTGGCTGTAGATTGAATGCACCTGTCATGGACAGGGCTNAAGCAGATGCGAACTCCTTTGTTATAGGTGTAGATCTGAGTTCAGAGGGCAGGTACCTGCTGAGCTTTCCAGGTTCTTGTGTCCCAGAACAAAGAACTGGACCAGGGACACAGATAATTACAGAAACAGAAGCAGTTTATTAAAGGAGAGGAAGGTGTCCCTGAGAATGAATGTGGTCTAGGGAGCTGGAACAGGTCTGAGACCCAGAGGCCCCAGGCCAGTGCCATGACTCTGTATAGGTCATTTACATAGCATCTTCCTTCTCCCACATTTGGAGATCTTGGGTTCTTTTCCAGAACATTCTTTTTTGTTTCATGTAGCCCTGCTGGGGAAGGCTTTCCAGTCTTTCTGTCAACTGGTCTCTTTGCTTTTAATTTTTACTTTTTATTAACATATGAAGAATTGGGCTCCATTGTGGGTTTTTTTTTCCAAACAAATTGTTTGGGTTGCTTCTCTTCCACTTCCTCCTGACTACTTCCAGAGACAAACCCACTAGCTCCTTCCCTCACTTAAAGCTTCTATTTGTNTGCCTTGGGGACACAGTGGATANAGAGTNCCATACCCCANNTGACTTGGTCCTGGAAACCTGACTTGGACAAAGAAAGAATGAAAAAGGATAGANACAGGGACACATNCTCAGGANNGATACAGGGACACATGCNCAGGANGGATACAGGGACACACGCACAGGAAAGCTGGGACTGGATAGACCATGTGCTCTGACGGAGATACACCACCAACAGCAGCCAGGGCCTCCCCACNTTTATTTCACACATGTGAATGAAGTAGGTGTGTTTGTTGTATATGGCTTAAAANGGGGGCNGGTTAGCTAATCAGGTAGGTGGNCTCTGTATGGNAGNGGTCTCAGGCTGAGGTCACCTGGGAGGAGAAGGCTGCGGTTGATACTTTCTGAAAGCTCTTAGCATCCNCACACAGACTAGGTGAAGGCTTTGCCATTCCCCATGGGTCTGAAGCACTGGGGTCCTTGACATGGCAACAACACACATTCACTCAGGACTTCCTCTGCTCCCCACTACATACAGTCACACACAAAAAGAGGAAGCACACACCATCATGATTATAGTCAACATTTTCAGCATTAAAGGCACCACAGGCCATGTTCCAAGTGCTCCTGACCCATGTGGTTTGCTATGAGCCCTTACCNCAGCTCAGGGAAGCAGGCAATATTGTTGGCCCAACTTTCTATGTGAAGAGAGGGAGATTTAAAGAGGTGGGANCATGTTGTTTATTTGAGGTTAGAAACAATATTGTGGGGACNCGTCATCTCTGACTGGAACCCCGTAATCTCAACCACTCTATGACATAAAAAGGNGGGAGTTGAAGGTCTCCAGGACTCTGATCAGCAGTNCCCATCTGGCCACTAGTTGATAAGTTGCTTCTTTATGGACAAGATGGACACGTGTGGGAAGGAGCTGGCTCTGAAGACTGGAAATCGGNACCTGAAAGACCGTGTATGAAAGCATTTGCAGCAGGTGCNTTTGGCAGGTCCCTNTCTNCCTGCATGCCCAGCTGCCAAAGCACTGAGATGAATGCCTGGGGCCCAGCTATCCATCAGATTGCCCCACCGCAGCTGCAGAAGACAGTCCAGATGTTCATTTATGCTGGAGGTTAATGGCAAGAGCATTACTCACTTGACTTTCAGATGCCACACAATTGCAGAACTCAGTATATTCTCTCTCTCTCTCTCTCTCTCTCTCTCTCTCTCTCTCTCTCTCTCTCTCTGCTGCCCTTTGCTTGCCAGAGACTTGATGTCACAGCAGGAGAATTGGGAGCTGACCCCCTGGACAGATGGCTTACAGCAGTTTCCAAGAACTGGGTTTAAAGTTAGAACACTGTTCTATGGGGACCACTCAAGTAGGTGATGATGATTACCAAGGAAAACAATGGAACAGGTTGTAGGAGNATTTAATGTCCCACCTGTCATTTTAAAGTTAATGATGAAAACTTTGAGGATGAAGGGATTTTTAACTCTTTCAGCTNTAAGTTTAGAAACCTTAACCAAAGTGTCTAAAGCAGACTAACAAAGCCAAAATAAAAGAAGGAAGGGAGGAGGGTAAAGTGGACTTAACTCTTCTGACAGAAGGTCCATGTGTGTTTCTGATAGATCTGGGCCCAAGGCCTTCAACAGAATCAGAAGTCCATTTCCCTATTCCTAACACTGTTTCTTCTTATGCTGCCTNTACACTCTAGATGACAAGANGTAAAGAAAATCACTAATTAATGCCCTGCTGGCTCTGAAACACCAAATNGAAAGAAATTTATTCTTCCAGTATAGCCTTGAAGCTACCAATTCCTGTGGCTCAAATTGCCCAGCCCTGAGCCTTGAGTTCAATTCTGGAGACACAATGAGCTATGATCAACTAGATGACAGACCCCCTCACTGAATCCCCTCATCTAAGAAGCTTCTTTTTACAGATGGAGCCCATCACAGAAATTCACAACTAGGCAAAATGACTATGGCGTGTCCAGCTCCAGCTGATGCATTTACACCACAAACCTTGTACCTAAGGCCCAGAGACCATCACAGAAGTTGGGCCAGAAAGATTTTAAGAACCAGAGAACCAGGACCTCTGCTATGAGATGTGTCTTTTATATATAATAGGAAGCTGCACCCAGGAATCTTAACAACATGGTCATCTAAACAAGACCAACACAAAGACCATGAGTAGGCATGCCAATGCAGATGAAGAAATTCTCACAAGGCGTCATCCCTAGATGAAGATCTATAGGCAATTAATGCCTGTTAAGAAAGGGAGAATCAGTGTTCTCCAGGGACAAGCCCCTATTAGGTTATTCAATCTCAAGCGGTCAGCCCCCAAACCATATGTATATGAAATGGATTCAGCAGGCTATAACAACAGTAATTTTAAAAGGAGGGCTCATAAAGTTGAAAAGAAATAAGGAGGGACATGGGAGGGGCTGGGCAGAGGGAGGGGTAAAAATGATGTGAATATAGTAATCGTGTTAAATTCTTAAAAACAAAGGCTTAAAAAATAAAGTGAATGATAAATGTAGAGTTCTGGTGAAGGAAAGGGGCAAACATTCTGTTTAGGTGTCCACACACTGAAGATGTGTCACTGTCCTTTGGGACTGGTATTCAGGGCCAGCAGCTCTGTCTCTAGTCAGCACCAACCTCTTCCCTGGACCCACAGCTTTTACCATGAATTGAGGAACTCCCATGCCCAGGTGGCTTCCCATGAGCCAGCTTCTGCTCCTTCCCTGAGTCTTCAGCTTCTGCCATATATCATGGGACCCTCTCACACCTGTCTGCAGTCTTCTTTAAAAACTGGTGGGGGAGATGGCTCAGTGCTTAAAATGCTTACCATGCAAGCATGAGGCCCTGAGTTCAAATCCCCAGAACCCACATAAATCTGGACAAGGTGGTGCATGTAGCTATAGTCCCAGTGCTCCCACAGAGAGAGAGGAGAAGCCCCAGAAGCTCAGGGCCAGCTCACCTGGCAGTGGAAAAAAAAAAAAACATAGACTCGTTTTCAAACAAGGTGGAAAGTGAGGTCAGACACACAGAGTTGTCCTCTGAACTCCTTGTGTGCCTGTGAACATACAGCTGTGCTCACATGTGCTAGTGCACTCTCTCTTTCCCTCTCCCCCTCTATCCTTCACTATGCCNACCCCCCTTCTGAGAAAGGAGAGATTTTTTAAAAAAAAGAAACTTACTCTTCTCTCAATCATTTTTAATGTTTATCTGTGACTCATGTGGATCTCATTCACTCCTTTAAACTACAACATCATATCCTGTGTATGAATAAACCACAATTAGCCAGTTCCCAAATAAGCAACTATTGGTTGTTTTTTCGTTCTTGTGATTACAAGCTACAACAATAAGCATTCTTGTATAGTTCTCCTTGGGCCCATAAGGGAGTTCCTTTAGCACAAACATCCTNAAGTGGAATTGAAAGGCAAACANNATGGCATGTTCAACGTCACTAGGTGATGCCAAATTGCCTTCCAAAGTGGTTTAGCATCTAATATTCACAGCAGAGAAATGATTTTCCGTCTTCCATCTCCTCAGTAACATGTGCAATAGAAGATTTCATGATCCCACTGGCCTGAGAAACACAACTTAGTATTTTGCTGTTATATTCTGGATGGAGCCACCAGTGGCATTGAGAATATTGCTATAGTCTGTTGGATATTAGGTTTTATTTTAATTACTTACTTTATGAATTTTGGGTTCATTATTGGATTCTTCATTTGTTAATGATTTTGTGAGAATTCTTAATGCAATCTAGGTNTGAATCCCTTACTAATTACATGGTCTGAAAGTGTTCTCCCTCAGACATTCTGTTCCATAGATATAAGATGTGTCTTGTCATAAAGAAGTTTTAATTCGATGCCGTGATACATATCCATATTCTCCTTAGTGGCTTCAGTTTGTTTGTGATAGTTGGCATCCCTTTTCCCATCACAGTCTCATGAAAAAGGTTCTTCAGGGCTTTTCTTCTAGAAGACTGACATCCTCTATTTTCCATGTGAACAATCTGACTCTATCTGGAATATATTTTCTCACAAGGCATAAAGTTAAGCACANGTCTTTAATCTCTTTCTGTGTAGATAGGCATAACCTCCACAGTAATAAATAATTCTCTCACTTTAGGTATCTTCAAACCCAGGTGTCTGCTCCAGGAAGAGCTAGTCTAGGGGAGTGGTCCTGATGCTCAACTCTGTCCATTCCCGTGCCAGTCACACAGTTTATGGGTAGCATTCCGAGACATTAGCTATTGTGTCTNGATAGAAAATCTACTTTTATCATACTCTGAAACACTGCCAACCTCACTTCTGCTTTTCAAGTGGTGGCTCTAGAAGGAGCCTAAGGGCCTTGAGACAAAGCAAGTCCTTTCACTGCTGCCTGCCGGTGACTCTGCCTGCATCCACTTCCATTTCCATCTGGGCACTTCCCCTTCCCTGGAGCGGTAGCTCAACACATGGCAGTTTTCCCAGCATCTGCCAAGCCATCTTTATTCTGTTTCCTTCAGAGATACCAGCCCCAGAAGAGCAGTGCCAGGGGCTCAGCCCAGGTTTTGCCTTCCTCCAAGGCTGAGCTCCTCAGCAACCTTTTCTAAGCTTTGATTATTCACAATTCCAGCCATTTCCATTCTGTCTTAGTCCTGGAGCGAGCAGGTAGTTCCCACACTACCACTACCATATCTTTGTTTCCCTTTTAGCCCATTGTGGGATGACTCATCCCTGAGAGGCTTGAGGGCCAGNGGGCCCAAAACAGTAAAAAAGATACATTCTGANAGCCAGCCTGGGTCTGCCTGAGAGCCTTAGCAACAGCAGCTGAAACATGAGCTGGAGATGACCTGGACCAATGAGAGGCNGNNANGTCACACCAACAGATGCATATTCATCAGACCTTCCCCCAGGGTGGGGTGGAGGGTATATAAGGCTTGCCTCTTCCTGAGTAAACGGAGCTTGTTGTTTCGACATTCTTCTGGAGTCTGTGTGTCTTGACTTCGCACCTACTTGGCCCCCTCCCCCATAAAGGGAACAACAACACAGGACCCCTGCTACAGCCCGTTAGTTACAAACCCACTGATTTTGTGGCCCAGTTCACTTTTCCTTGTTAAGCGTTCTATTGAGACAACCATGGAGTCTCTGTCTCTCTCTTCCACCTTGACTGATAACTGATGTCAGTAATCCTAATCCCTAAAATGGCCATGTTGACTCTTTTTTTTCTCTCAAAATTAACTTGGATCTTCTTGGATCTTTATTTCCCATGCGACTGTAACAGAC
>LZPO01066367.1:130189-150892 GCA_001675575.1 Neotoma lepida | reverse complement strand
GGGGTGAGTGTCACAGTGCTGGGATTGGATGCCGTGGTGGTTTTGCACAACAGCTGAGTGGTTTAGTCAAATCCATGTGACATTTCAATTAAGCATTNATAAAGAGAAGCATGGAAAACAATAAGACATTTTCTTGAACTTTAAAGTTCACTTTTTAAATGATTCTATCCCTGCACATTGGTAAGGGAACAAGAAAGAAGAGTAAACCAATGCATGCCTGTCGGAAGCAGTCTTTATGAATATATCAAAATCTTGAAGAATACAAATAGTCTTTGTTCAAGCAATTTCTCCCTAGAAAATATAGCCTTTGGGAGTAGCTAGAGAAANCCTCAGAACTTCATATACAACAATGCCAATTATGTGGATATTTTAATAGCAAAACAAGATAACTTTAAATATCCTAATTATCCAACAACAGGGAAATACTTGAAAACATTATCGTACAAACACATAGCAAAATATGAGCCATCTATTTTAAAACATGTTTAAGAACTAGAAACCACGCCAGTGAGATGGCTTGGTGTGTAAAGGCATTTGTCATAAAGTCTGATGACATGAATTCCTCAATCCCTAGAGCTCACATAGTGGAAGGGAGAAAACCAACACCCGCAATTTGTCCTCTGACCTCCACACAGGAGCCAGGACTTATGCATGCACACACACGCACACACACACACACACACTTGCATACACACAAATAAGTAAATAAAATGTAGTAAAAATTAAAAGGTAATATGAAGAAATTATAAAACATCAATAATGTGAAAGGACACTTGTGAAGTAGTGAGCAGAGTGAGCCTAATATTGGAAACACATACTTCAAAGCATTAATTAGCAGTGGTAATTAATGGGATGTGGTAATAGAAAATCATTTTCTGTGTGTGTGTGTGTGCGTGTGTGCGTGTGTGTGTGTGTGTGTGTGTGTGTATGTGTGTGTGTGTTTTCTATGTGCTTCTAACCCTGAGAGTAGATACTGAGCAGTTAGTCACTGGAAAAGCCGTGTTCAATGTGTGTCCCAGCATTCTCTCCAAAAATGCAATGGTTGATGGTTTGTAAGACATGACTTCTAGGTTGGCTGATCCCTNCATTTCCATTTCTAAGAGCCTCATGCTGCTATTCCACACTTGGGCCGTGGCTTTTCCCAATTCCCTAAGTTCTCAGAGACAGATTTGTCTCATCTTCTTTTCGACTCCACCCCCGCTCCTCCAGAGAGGGAGGAGTTGCAGTCTTGAAAAATAAGGTATCAATAGTTAGAGGAAGGGGACATTGTGAGATGAGGCAAGGCAAACCCTGCAGAGACCTGGAAACGATTTTTCTCTCACAAAATATAATTAATCAATTATGTCCAAAGAAGTGGAATCAATATTTTTATAAATGAGAAGTTCATGCGGCAAGAAGGAATTGTTGCGGTGGCCACTTCATCTTTCACCTGCTAATCCAATGTAAATTATGGGCTTTTAGGCCGATGTTCTCTGCCTTTGCCAACAGAACTTTTTCCCATTTTGACATTCTCATCACATCTCATCCCAGCTTCCTAATTCTTCTGTCCGGCCCTTGGCAGATGCTGTGTGCCAGTGGCTCCTAACGAGCAACACACCTTGAATAACCAAACTCCCCGTAGCCACCAGCAATCTCCTATCCCAGACCCTTGCAATACTGTTGCATTGATCTACCCAGCATCCTCTGGTACACAAGGAAAAAATACGCATTTGGAGACAGTGGCAANGCTTAGACAAACTGCAGCTTGGTGGAGACTATTTAATGCCATATTTATTAAGTGCCTACTNTGTACCTCCACTACTGCATGCATGAAAGCTGCAAAGATAAACCTCATAGCACTGCTTTTGGGGACTCACAGTCTAATGATGAAAACAGGCACAGGATGAAGAAGTCAGTTGTGCCACAGAGGGTCCTCCACTGCAGATAGCAGTAGCTTTATGGGAACGCAGAGGAAGGAACCTCTTGCTGTGGNAGGTAAAGAATTGGCCCCACAATTCCTGAAGGGTAGGGAACTATTCAGCAAGCAGATAAGAGTAAAAAGTACCACGGAAAATAAGGGAAACTGATAAAGGAAAAGAATGGCAGGATAGAATGAGGGAAAGTTCCAGAAAGGATAATGAGAGCCAGCTCAGGGCAGGCTTCATCAACAGGATGTTTCTGTGGACATCTGATGTCTGGCTTCCCATGAAGCACCTCAGTCCACCTGTGGTGATCCCCGACCCCATCTCCCATCCAGTGAGGGTTGGTGACACCTGTCCCTTCACCATTTGTTGGGGTTAGTGACAACATGGGCCATCCTTCTGCAGTTCACAGTGATGGCTCAGGGATGCACACATGACCCACTCAGTCCTGGAGACAGGAGTTCAGAGATTCTGATGAATGACTAGAACAAAGGTAGACTCTCCACTGTGCTGCACAGGCTGCTCTGTTGAACGCCCGGAGCATGCCAGCACCTGGAGGAAAGCCTGTCCAAGCAGGAAGCCNGAACAGGAAAAGTCAAACTGAGAAGGGATAGGAGGGTCACCCTCATGACCTCATTTTGTGAGTCAAAGAAATTCCCTTTTGGTTTCAATTTATTTGACAGTTTTTTAATGACCTGATGCTGTGAGCAGACTAACTTCTCTCCACAGTGCTTAGAGGAATTAAGACTACACTCGGGGAAGCAAACTAGTTAAAGGGGGACTTAGAGATGGATTCCAGTAGAGAAACTGGGATCAGAGGTGTTAAGAGGCTAATTCTGAATGACCCTTGAATTAGTTGTTGGGTCCAGAAAGATCTAGGTCATCTGACCATGGACAAGAGCTCTTGGCTTTCTTAGACTCTGGGAGATTGGTGACAGCAACAGTAATAATCAGACACAGGGCTGAGAAGCTGGCCAAGTCAGTGAGTGTTTGACCCACAAGCATGAGGACCCAAGTTCAGATCTGCAGCACCCACATCTAAAGCACTCGGTGGTGTAGCCCTAAAATCCCAATGTGGGTGGAAGCGAGCATGGCAAGAGGTGGGGAGGGTGGGACAGCCAGACCCCTGAAACTCATTAGCTAGCCAGCCTGGCCAAATCACTGAGATTTCAGGGTCAGTGAGAGACCCTGTCTCAAAAAATAAAGTACGGAGTGGTTGAAGAAAGACACGGTTGTCTACCATGTGTGTGTGGGTTTGAGTGTGTGGGTGTGGGTGCACACGCACACACACACACACACACACACACACACACATAACACATACCAATCATTATCACCAATTGCCACATGCAAGGAAGGCACTGGGACAAACCTTCTTCCATGCTCACTCCTTTTTCCATGCTNGCTCACTCCTGAACTGCCCTGCTCCACGAGGTAGGGGTTATTCAGGGAAGTAAATAATTTTTGGACTTCTTCCAATCATTTGACTTTGCCATCTAAAAGGAAGCTGGAGCAGAGCGTAACTGAGTCCCTGTTCAGTCCAGGATGGGCTGTGTCATCCACACAGCTAGAAGATGTTAAGAGTGAAGCCACATCCTTGGTAGACAGGGTTTCTTAACTCCATTAGGGATGACATCATCTTCTGAGAGAAGGATCTCTCTGTGGTTTGAAAGGAAAATGTCCCCCATGGGCCTATATGGTGTTTTGGAAGGTGGTGAGCCTTTGGGGTAGGAGGCATAGGTAGTGGAGGAGAGTCACTGGGGAAGAGCTCCTGAGGGTTGNGTCCTAACCAAGCTTCTGACCAACTCTGTTTGCTGGCATACAACNTCGCCAGCACCCACAAGTTNTTGCTGTCAAGATGAACCTTTCTTCCCTTCAGTTGACTCTGGCGGGTGTTTTATCAGTATGATGAGGATGTCACCTGTACAGACCCCTGCAACGAGTTTAGGAATATAGGGAAGGGGGTCCATGGAAGAGATCAAAGATCCAATTAAAATGATTGGGCTTAATTCCTTGCTATAAAAACAAAGACAGAAATGTAGTTGACGGGTTCAGACCAACATAGGCACCACAGCTGCTGCCAGCAGGTAGCCATTTGAAAGGTCAAGTGCTGATGTCCTGCTATGGGATATGAAGTGCACAACTCACTCATTATAGTACATCTCGGAAGCTAGAAGCCTTGCACACTCTGAGCTTTCACGTCCATCAGGCTTGCTACCATCCACCAATAGCATCTCCCCAGATGAATCTCCACAGGTCACCACTACGCTGCCCCAGCTCTTGATGGAAAACACCAGTTAAATTAGTGGTTTTGACACTTCAATGTTCTCCTCAGATAAGACCGACCTGTGTCTTCCTATTTGTCCTTGCTGTCATGTAGCAAATAAGTGCACTTCTTAATATATTTTAAAGGAATGGCATAATCAATGAATGTCCACNGGGCCAATTCATGCCAGTTCTTCACAATATTTGTTGTGTGAGTGTGAGTGATACATATGAATGCATGGATNCATAGCTGGAGGGATGCACGGGTATATGGGTGTTTGGAACTGGATAGTGTATGAATGAATGAAAATTAAGAATCATTGTCCATTGATTCACTTGTTAAGCATAGTACATCTTTTTCTCTAAGAAATAATCTGCCCATCCATNTAAAGCCTGCAAACCAGCAAGAAAGAAATTTAAAAATCACTCTAATAAATAATTTTAACTAGGCAGGTACTATGGAAAATGTCAAGGTGCTAAGGGTTGGCAAAAGTCCTTGATACAGAAAGTATTTCAAATTTCTAACTTTTTCAGATGTTAGGATATTTGCCCAGAAATAAGGAGACTTTGGGTGGGATTCAAGTATAAATACAAAACTCACTGTCGTTTCCCAGAACCCTTATATACACAGCATGGTGGTAATGATATATGGCATCTTAGTGAACCCGAATTTTCCCTATGGCTCATCCTGTGAAATCAAGATGGAATTTTCAATTTGTAGCTTCATGCTGCTACCTAAAAAACATTTTGGACTTCGGAGCATTTCAGGTTTTTAATTTTTAAGTAGAGGATGCCCTGACCCGAGTAGTGTGGAGTTGAGTAGGATCTCTCCAAGCAAAAGTTGGTACCAGGACCTAAGTTCATACCTAAGGGTTGCCTGAGGACAGAAAGAGAAGGCCGGTGTCATAAGGTTTCAGGCAAGAGTAGCTTTAAGCTGACATGATGACAAGTGCAAACGTCCAGAAGTGTGAAGAAGTCTGCTCNGTAGACTAAATGAAAGAGCGGCCTAGGAAGAGCCAAGTACACAGAACTTAAAATGTCTGGTAGGACCTGTAAGGAGGATTCCAGGTCATGAAGAGATCTTAAAGTCAGATGAAGGATTGGAAACTTGTTCCTGTCACAAGAGTGAGTAATTGCGGGTGTGAGCAGACCATGACTGTGCACCCGGAATAGCAATGGGCCCAGGAGAACTGGGGAGAATGTGCTGTGTGGCTCGCTGTCGATGATGAAGTGCACAAAGAAACAGAGTTCCTCGACCATTGTTATGCTCTCTTTCCATTATCCCCACAGTGTGGAGATTTCAGCAGTGTATTGATGTCGGTGTCATCTCAGTCCTTCCCTTGAATAAGGTAAGTGACTGCCCTTGCATTTACAAGAGGTTCCTTCCCTTTCTTCTTAGCCTCTGCTGAGCCACAGGGATTTGCTCAGGAATTATCAGTAGTGTCAGGCAACAGTGACGTCATTCTTGTCCTACCCAANAGATCTCTCCAGAGACCCTTGAATAAGTTGCAAATGCACTTAAGGCTTAAGGACCAACTGTCCCTCCTGAAAGAACAGGTACAGATTTAAGTGCCCAAAGCTTCCCATGCACTGTCTCATTTAATCCTCCTAATATCTCCATGACAACATTTGACNTGCTACCCACTTCCCAGATGAGGATCTTGTGGATGCAATTTTCTACATCCCTTAGCAGTAACCACANAGCTAGTCAGTGATAGGCCCAGAATCTAAACCCATCTTAGGCTTAAACTTATGTTTTGTCCAGTAGACTGCAGTGGCTATGAGCAGATTTCCTACTGTGATTTATACACTAATCAGGAGGAGATATTTCAGCTGGGCATGTTGGCATATGCTTATAATCCCACTTAGGAGGTCGAGGCCAGGGAATCATCTCAAGTTCAAGGCCAGGCTGGACTACATAGTGAGTTCCAGGCCAGCCAGGTNTATATAGCAAAATCTTATCTAAATAAAAGAAGAGATATTTTAGTAGCAACTGATTATGCCAGACACTGGCCTCAGAACTGCTCCATAAGTGGAAGACAAGTGTCTACGTATTCATTTGACCTTATTATGGCTATTCTACGTTGCTTTGCTGTATTCCATAATTAATTTGCATATGATATTAAATGAAGCCTTCTATACCAGTTATTTTTGATGTGGCTATGACAAAATGTCTGGCAGAAACAAACTAAGGAAGGATGGATTTATTTTGGCTCATGGTTTCAAAAGGATTTTAGTCTATCCTAGAATAGAAGTCATAATGTGGCTCCATCCACAACAGTGGGAGCATGTGAAGAGACACCTCATACAGAAGCAGACCAAGGAGCAGTGGGCTAGCCTGGAGCAGGGCTAGACTACAGCATTTCAAAGGATAACCCTGATAGCCCTACTGCCTCTTGCTAGGCCTCACATCATAAAAGTTCTTTGGCCTTCCAAACAGTGGNACAAGCATTCAAAATGTGAGCCTACATAGTATATTTTGAGTATTTTGAGTTTAAACTATAAATGCCATAGACTGNCCATATGTACCTGCTCCTACTCAGAGTCCAGATTAATTCAGGTTAGGTCTGCAGAGATGTCTGTGCAATTAAGGCCCAGTGTGAGACACGAATGTTCATCTTCAAGATTAGTCACTCACAGATGAAAGTTATAATCTTTTTAGTCCATTTCTTTCATTTTCATGTAAATTGCTAGGAGATGTTCTGTCCCAAAGGGCCATCAGAGGAGCTGAGCTGACCTGGAATCTTTCAGAACTCACTAGAATCTAGTAACTAGATGATGCAACAGACCACACCAGAGCCTTCCCTGCTCATATTCCAATCTGATGTAATCTCCAGACACCTCCTCCTGACANTCTCCAANGAAAAGGCTGTTGANCAGAAAGGACCTGCATCTTATTCTCCNTGAACTCAAATACCAACTTTGCCCCTCATGTCTGAAGAGATCTGCCCCGCCTTCTCTAAACGTCTTGGCTAAGGAAGCAATGTCAAACTTTCCTGTGTTACTTCATCTGTACTTCACAACCTAGGTAGNGAAGGTACCATAGCCTTACTTCCAATATTATTAACAATTGAACTGAAAATAAGAAAACAAAATCAACTTCCCCTCTTGGCACTCGGGATTTCCTGAGCACCTACTCACTCTCTGGGAGTGTTCACTGCTCTTTGTGTCCTGATATCACCTACATATAAAACTGATGTTTGCCTCTCCAGCACCCATGCAACATCTTCCCTCTTGCCTGCCCAATAGTGTTTAAAAACCCNTATTTCCCAAATGGATCTCTGAGAATCATGGGAGGCTAATTTCATCTCCAGCTTCAAAAGTTAAGTTCAATTTATCAGCCAACCAATCCGCATATCCCAACACTGACTGTGACACACGACTAAAGCTGGCCAGCCAGCCAGAAGGGAAGAGCATTAGTGACCAATGGGAGAAAGATTTGCTCTATTCTGCTTTATGTAAATAGGGAAGTATGTGACCCCTGTGGCCAGTGTCAGCCCTAAGATGAAGCCTAAACAACAGAGAACAGAGAGACAGATGGATGTGCATCTCAAGTGATGCCACTGTGTAGCTGGAACAAGCAATCCTGGAGCTACCCACCTTTGACATCACTGCTTTCTAAGAAGTCTCCCTGTTCTTTGGGTCAGCTTGGGATATTAAAATCTACTGCTTGGGGCTATGGGCATTCTCAGATTTCTGTCTCTAGCCTAGAATTGCTTCCTGAGTGTCAGACTCTGCATGTAGGATTATTCATGGAAATCACCTAGACTTACNTAGAACTTACCACTGTTATTTTGTTAAATAACTGCCTACTAGCCTTCTAAATATTTATGTTCATACTCATAGATCTGGGCTGCTCTCAACCTTGGTCAGAGAGGCTTCTTTTTGTGTGGATAACAGCCACAGTACTGAGAATAACAGACTGAATGCTCAGCCCCAAATGGGACATTTATATTAGGTCCACCACCACCAAGGCTCAGGGAACATCTCAGAAGAGTAGAGGAAAAGAATGTAAGAGCCAGAGGACAAAGTGTTGTAAAATGTTGTCCTCTGGACATGACATGGCTCCTGTACTCATGAACTCACAGCAGCTGTGGTTACCTGCACAAGATCTAGACAAGATCAAGCCAATCAAAATCCCAGAGTAGATGGGGTAGATTATCTCTATGTCCTTACTGAGGAGCTGTTGGTAGTTGATGGCAGCTAGGGGAGGGAGAATCATTCTTCTTTGAGGGTATGCCCAATGGGAGGTTTCCAATGCTCCAGTGGATAGTACNACATGCATGTGCATATGGGCAAGAAAAAAAGGAAGGAAGGAAGGAAGGGAGAAAGAAGGAAGACTTGAAGTTGGGAGCAGGCATGTTGGGAAGGGTGTGGGGGAGAGTTGAAGGGAGAAAGGCAGATGTGATCATATTTCACTGTATACATATAGAATCACCTGGGCTTCAGTTCTAAGTTCCTCTCATAAGAAAGAGTCTTGCATGTGCTATCACCTTACCTCCCTTCCAAGTTCACTCCTTCTGTACCCTCTCCAAGCAAGTGTCTAGAGCTTCCTTCAGTACTGGCCACCACCTTCATCCTGCCCCTCTGCCTGACTCTACTGCTCAGCCAGTTTCAACATGTGCCCCTGTCGAGACATCCTCCTCCTGTCAAGTGTCATCATCTCTGTCTTCCTCACTGGCTTTACCTCTTCCTTCCAGCCATTGTATCTCTGAATGCCCCAGGGAATTTTCCTCAGACCTCTTTTCTATCTGTACTCCCTTAGGCATCTCAACACACCCTGTCTTTAACTACTGTCTATAAGGTGGTAATTCTCTACTCCTCCCTGAGGTCTGACTTCTATGTGGCATCACCTACATGTGTCCACTGAAAGCTTCATGTGATGTAAGAGGAACTTGACATGACTACATCTCTGACTGATCTCCCTGTCTTGGATAAAAGGCCCACTCACCTGCCTATATTACTGTGACAAAATACTTGAGAAAAACAACTCAGAGCAGGCAAGCTTTGCTTTGGCTCACACTTTCAGGCCATAGTCAGTCAGCCCTGATGTTTCTGAGCATGTGAGGTGGGACATTATGGTGAAAGAGGGCGAAGTTGCTCACGTCCTGGCATGTCAAGAAGGAGAGAGAGACAGAGAGGAAGAGGCAGGGATGAGCTATATCTTCCCAAGACCCAGTGACTTACTTTCTTCAATAGGCCCTCAGACCTTAGCTCCCAGTCAAATTCTGAACCTATCAATGGATTGCACCACTCATGAAATCTGAGCTTTTCCAGTTCCATCACTTCCCCAAGGTCCCTTCTCTGAGCATTACTTGCATTGGAGACTAAACCTTCGACACATAAGCCTTGTTGAAAGCTGCCTGCATGAGGACATGCACCCTCAGTCTTTATGCTGCTGGGTGAATGGAAGACAGTGGCTTCCAGTAGCTGTATGTAACAAAGCAATCAGANAACAGAATCCANAAGAGGTCAGTGAAAGCTGGCCCAAGGACCAGGATGTGGGCATCTACTGCTAAGTGGTCAAGTTGACCATGGGTGTGGACATCTGCTGAAGGGCAGCCAGGCAGATAACTTAGTCTGGAACATACTGAGTCTCAAGCAAGAGGGATGGTCTAGGTGGAATTCCTGCTTAGTGAGCTGGGTACTGTAACACAAATCTTAAAAGGTCTTATAATAAAAAACCCAGAGCCAGACATTGGGGTNAAAGTTGAAAGANCAAAGAAGCAAAACAGCCAGCCACTAGCTTATCTCAATGAAATCCTCAGCCTCAAGAGAGCGAGTTCCTGTTTCCTCATGCCTTACATACCTTTCTGTGTCCTGCCATATTACCTCCTGGGATTAAAGGCATGTGTCACCACTGCCTGGTTCTGTTTCTCTCATGTAGCCCAGTGTGGCCTTGAACTCACAGAGATCCGGATGGATCTCTGCCTCCCAAGTGATAGGATTAAGTGTGTGCCACCATTGTCTGACCTCTATGTCTAATTTAGTGACTGGCTCTGTCCTCTGATCCCCAGGTAAGCTTTACTGGGGTTCATAATATATCACCACAGGGTACTCATCTGTCTACCGCATCAGTGGCATAATGCACATATGCCTAGCTCAACTGAAGGTAACAAGTAATGTTTCCTTCCTTCCTGGAATTCCTTCACTCATGCCAGAAGCTGCTGCCAAACCAATGTGCTCTGACACACTAGGGAGTAAATATATACTTGTATAAAGTATATGTAAAGTATATATACAAGGAAGAAAGAAAGCGAAATTGAGGCAGAGTAGCAGCTGAGCTGGAATTTATTAAGGTATCAAGGAGGTAACACTCGATTTGAGACCTGAATGAAGATAGGAAGCCAGCCATGCCAACCACTCAGCAAAGAACAGCCCAAGTAAAAATACATGATTTGCAAACGTCTTCGAGTGACTGAAGAACAGCAGGAAGGCAATGTGATAGAAAGGACACTGAGGGCAGGACACCATGCAAGTATTTTGCCCATGAATTTTTTCTGAGCATGATAGGCATGTGGGTAGAAGACACATGTACATATGGCTAGAGTCTGTTTACATATAAAATACATGCACTTGAGGCATGGAGTGTTGATGTGTGCTTACACTGTGNAATAATTATATGCAATTAGCATATCCTTTACCTCACACTTTTTTATAGTGAAAACATTTGAAATCTACTCTTTTAGCAATTTGAAATACAGAATATATTGTCATTTATTGCAATTACCATCCTGTGCAGGACTCTCAATGCAGTACTGCTCATAGCAGCCAAGATATGGAAGCAACTCAAGTGCCATCGAGTCTGTAATGAATACACAAAATTTGGAACATGTACACATTGGGATAGTGTCTTAGTTANGGTTTCTATTGCTGTGAAGAGACATCATGACCATGGCAACTCTTATNAAGGAAAACATTTAATTGAGGTGGCAGCTTACAGTTCAGAAGTTCAGTTCATTATCATCATGGCAGGGAGCATGGTAGCGTGCAGGCAGACATGGTGCTGGCCACATCTTGGTCAGAAAGCAAAAGAAAATGTATTGAAGCATTGGGCAGTATCTTGAGCAAAAGAGACCTCAAAGCCCGCCCCACAGTGACACACTTCCTCCAACAAAGCCACACTTCCTAATAGTGCCACTCCCTATGAGCTTATGGGGGCCAATTACATTCAAACTACCACAGATATTATTCAACCTTTTAAAAAAAAGAAAAAAAAACTATCATTTGTGACAATAAGGATGAACTTGGAGAACATCATGTTAAGTGAAATAAGCAAGGCACAACAATACAAACCCCACATGACCTCATTTATGTGCAACCTAAAAACACATCAGGCTCTTAGAAGCAGAAAGTAGAACAGCAGTTGCCCAGAGCTGGAGGAAGGAAGATAAAGGGAAACACTGATCACTGAGGGTAGATATGCTTAGTATATTTTTTAACTTTTCAGATTATTGACTGCAGGGCTCACTACATAGGAGAAAAAATGGAGACAGGAAATCTCAGGAAGCTGCTACAGGGGCACACAGACATGAAAATGCTGTCAGTGCAAGGTTCAATGCAATAGTCAAAGTGTGTGTGTGTGTGTGTGTGTGTGTGTGTGTGTGTGTGTGTGTGCCTCTGTGTAGCTAAAATTGACCTTGGACTCCCTCGGTAGCACAGACTGGCCTTGAACTTATGCTTCTCCAGTGTCAGCCTCCTGAGTACCAGGATTACTGGTGCACATTGCCATGCCTGGACCAGCTGGTCATTCTTCAGTGTCAGGGCCAGGAGATCAGAAAATAAAGAAGACAGGAGAGTTTGGAATCAGGAGGTCTTCTGCAAGCTAATGGCTTATGTAAGCACATTTATTAAGAAGTACAGCATCTTATACAGTTTGCAGGGGGACAATGGGACAGAGTCAGCAGAAAGCCATCAAATAATGGGACAAAGTCAGCAGGAAGCTAATCAAGCAGTGTTTCACAAAGGAAACACAGGATATCTCAAGTGTGTTACAGACCAACACACAGCACAAACACAGCACAACACACCAAACACAGCAGCCTTGGAACTGGGAACTCCAGTCTTTTCAGGGGAGAAAGCCAAGTTCCCAAGAATCAAACCATAACTCCTTCAAGGCCCTGGCCCCATCCCCAGGCCCAGCCTGAGCCCCAGTCCCAACCCAGCCTAAACCTTGCCAACTCTGTCCCTGGGCAAGGACACAGAACTAGCTTCCCTTTGTCCTTTTATCAGAGCCTCTGTGAAAGCTTTGGATTTGCCTGGTTCTCAGCACATTTAATACAACTCCAAGTCCTGTTGGATATATCAACAGTGATCTTCTGGGTCTTCCTGCTTCCNATTACCTCTACTGTTAGCATCTAGGGGAATGAGGGGATGGGAGGGGGAATGTGCATGACTCAATAGTTAAGAGCATTGACTGCTCTTCCAGAGGAGCCAGGTTCAAATCCCAGCACCCACATGATAGAGTACAGTCTGTAACTCTAGTTCCAAGGGATTCAATGCCCTCTTCTGGCCTCTTTGGACATTGCATCCATGTAGTGCATAGATATACATGTAGGCAAAATACCCTTTCATATAAAATGCAAATAAATAAATAAAAGTTTAAGGGCAAGGGGAGACCATATGGGCTAATTCCTTTAACCTAAATGTCTGCATCTCTGGCTAATGGAGCCAACTCTCATATACTAAAAAACCCATCCCATGGAGCTATCAACAAGGTTTGGTATTGCTAAGTAAAGTCATATGTCCAACTCTGTACTTGATAGACACTAATGACTTCTGCTGTTGGGTCAGATCAAACTACCACACCTCACTGGGGAATAGGGGAGGGTCCATATATGGGTGCTTATGTATCAATGCATGTTTGTCCATGAACAGGAATATATATATGCGTGTTTGTGTTGGTATAGATATGTGCCCAGGTAGAGGGATAACAGGTGCACATATCTCCACACAGAAGACACCCCCATCTTCAGCCTGGTACGTGTGTGATGCCTGGGCTTGCTTATGCAGAGCCGGTGTGGCCCTTCCTGCTCCATAGCTTGCCATCACTCATTAACGCCATCTACACAGGCTGCGCCGGTGGCAACCAGCCTCTGTAGAGAGTGTTAAATATCGCAACTGTTTATTGCTTAATATTTTTCATGCTAACAGCAGGCTAATTTGCAGGGATTTGAGGCAGTGTATAAAACACCTTCTGCTGACTGCTCATTCCATGCCAAGGAAGGGCTTGGCAACAGCAGCCTTACCCAGGGCATCTTGAACACTGTGTGTGGTATCCCACTGCCCCCCATTTGGTCTTCCCTGAATAAGTCCGGTGGCAGGCAGACAGCAGTGTGTCTCCATCCAAGCATGCGGGAGAAGGGAAACTGCCTGCCGGCTGCTGGGGTCAGCCCTGGAGAAGCCGAAGTGAGAAGGGGAAACAACATCTAATAGTAACCAAGGTGAGTCCTGTCCTCATTTTGATTGGTCACAACTCACTGCTCTGGCTGTGGGGACAAGCTATTTGAGAATGACAACCAGAAGAAGAGAGGAGTCTTTCCCAACCCCAGGACTCTGGACAGTGACTGCTTCTGTTTTGGTTGTTTACAGTCTGTAGCAGCATGTGAGTTCTCTCATCTCAGAGCCCTCCCTTGCAGCAGGAAGTCACGTGGCATCTAGTGAGAGGAAAACCAAAGCAGAGACAATTGAAGGGCTTCTAAGTGACAACACCTGGTGGCAAGCCCCCATGCCCCAGTCCCCCAGTCTCCCAGGTCCCTGGCCTCCCCGTCTCCCGGTCCCTTAGTCCCCCAGTCCCCCAAGTCCCCAGTCCACTAGTCCAAGCTGAGCTCAGCAAATGGGGCAGAGTCTGCTCTACATGGAGCCCAAGATGGTTCTGTTGATGTGCTTTCTTTGCTCACAGGTTGTTTTTCAACTGTGAAGTAGTTGCCAACATTTAAAACTTAGAAGATTTCTGATTTAAATTTTTAAAAAAGAGGAAGAATCAAGAATTCTGGCTTTCTTTATAAACTAGACTATCTAGTGATACAGAGCCCCTGTTGCCACTCGGAGACTGTTAGCCAGACCTCAGTTCCCGCTGCCTCTCCTAGGGTCANGTGCCCTGCTTACTACTCTCCTCATCATTCATTTCCACAAGCCTAGCACTTTGAACTATTTATATGACTGACCTGGTACCTGCTGCAACTTTGAGTCTTTTCAAGATCTCTCCCACCCATCCCCTCCCTCCCTACATCCCTTTCTTCCCCTCTCCCGCTGTCTTTCAAGGAAGAGAACTTCTGCAGGCTCTAATTGCTGGCATTTGTTCATAGACTATTGCCCAGTCAGACTGCTGTTGCCACTAAGACAGTACAAAACAGAAGATGAGGCCTGTAGAAATGGCTCGGGGTTTAAGAGCACTGACTGGTCTTGAAGAGGACCCAGGTTCAGTTCCCAGCACCCACATGGTGGCTCACAACTGTCTGTAACTCCAGTTCTAGGGAATCTGACCCTGTAGGCATCCAGACACATACATGGTGCACATATATACATGCAGGCATAACACTCATATACATAAAATAATAAAATCAATCTAATTTTTTTAAATAGGTGAATAACTTTGGAAGGTACTGGTAGGAGCATGTGGGGGGTATATTGACACACACACACACACATACACACACACACACACACACACATTTGTTTATGGGTTACCACATTTCCTGTATCCAAAATAAAAAGCATGTTATACTCTATGATGGCCTAGTAACTGTGTATTTGAAAGGAAGCAATTAGCTAGGCATATAGCACAGGAGAAGAGCATTTACCCAGCATGCTCAGGGCCTGGGTTCCATCACCTGCAACACGAAATTCTTTGGGACTTTTTTCTTTGACATTCCATAGAGACAATCTTAGGGAGATTTAGCAGGCCTAGTGTTGTCTAAGAGTAATGGAGTTACTCAGAAACTGAAGCCAGGGCATGGCCATATCTAAAAATCAGAAACTCATTCACAGCAAGAAGGTGAATCTCAGGACATCAACATTGGATGAGCACCTCAGGAGAGATAAGTGTCCTGGCCACAGCTCCAGCAAGAATCCTGACAGCATCCACGGCTTTCCTGTGGAACAAATGGCCACAGGCTTGAGGGGACAGCAGAAGCACTGCTCAGCAGAAAAGTCCAGTACTGCCTCAGCTCTGCCCAGTTTCTCAAGAAAAGCCAGAAATCTGTGTCTTATGTGAAATGCACAAGTTTTATTATTTGTTGTTTGAGACAGGGTCTCACTGGGTAGCCCAGGCTGGCCTCAAACTCCTGATCTCTCTGCCTCAGACTCCGAGAACTGGGACTATAGATATGGGCCTCTGCTCCTGGCTCCAAATTCTTAAACATAAATAAACAAAGCATTCCTTAAGGAATCACTCGGCATATAATATCAGCTGCCCTCTTCATGTGTGAGGTCCCAGCTCAGTCTAGTGCACATGCTCATGTAAGCAGCCATCATGTGGCAGCCCTGATCACTCTCCAGGTTCTGCTCTAAACGTACACATATTAACTTGTGGAATCCATCTAGTAGCCCCATGTGCAGAATCTCTCACTGCTGTCCTTATTTGACAGAGAAGGAAACTGAGGCAGAAAGAGGTTAAACCACATAGCTTAGTGAGAGGCTGGGCTAGAACTGGAGCCCAGAATCCCCACTTCCGAGTTCAGACTATCAGTCCCTCCAGGGCACCACGCCCAACGCTCTCACAGAAGCCTTCTGAGGTAAGACTATTAGCACCCCCACTTCACAGGAGAATAAACCGAGGCCAGAGAGAAATGGCTGCTTGCCTGCAGTCCTGCGGCTTCATCAGACTCCAGTGCAGGGGTCTTCCCAGACAAGCCTCCAACACAAGGGGGAAGCAGGTGGGCTATTCAGTAGGTGTGAGGGAAACCATTTCTAAGAGCCCAAATGTCATTTTTTTTTTTCTGATAAGGGAAAGACTGCTCTGGCTGTCAGACCATAAGCTGCAACCTTTATGTTTGCAAAGCAAAAAGGGCAATTAAGTGAGACAAAATAAATCTTCTTGGGCCTCTGTCAATGGGCCTGGCAGGTCTGCGGGCAACCGCTGATTGACAGGGCACATTACATTCTGGAGCCAGCTCAGCCTCTGACATTTCTTTGATGCAGCACTGAAGCGGGAGACTGGCTTCTTAAAGGGCCCCTGTCTGTTTCAGAGCTGCAGGGATTCCCAAGGCAGAAGGGTAGGTGCATTGCTTGGCTGAGGTGGGGAAGTTCTAGCACATGAACTGGAGAGATAATAACCATGCCCTCCATGGTGGCTTGACAAGTGGCTGAGGGCTCTTTCTCTTTATTCATTTCACTATCAGGTGGTGTTGGGAATTGTGATGAACCCCAAAGCCTCCCACAGATGGTTTTGCTGGTTGATGATGGAGTCTCACAGTCAGCAGGTGAGAACAAGATGGTCCATGGCCTCCTCATTCCTGTGAGACATGTGCCAAGGCTAACATACATGGCTGGACCCTCTATAGAGAGATTTGGAGGACAGACCAATAATTTCTCTCCCTTCTCAGAGGGCAAATGTGTGGGCAGTCCTGATGGTAGACATCATAGAGTAAGTGTGTGAGCAGTCCTCATGGTAGACATCATAGAGTAAGTGTGTGAGCATTCCTGATGGTAGACATCATAGAGTAAGTGTGTGAGCAGTCCTGATGGTAGACATCATAGTAAGACATCTCAGATTTAGAGTCTGCCAGGCAATACTTCTATAACTCACTGTGAAAACTTGGGTCTCTAAGAAGACCCTCTCACATGTGAGCATGCAGATATGCTCTGCCAGGCTGAGCCCTAAGGCATGTCCTTATGGGCATGGAATTGTTGACAGGCAAGAAAGAAGTTAAGGAAGCCAACACTCTTCCCTGTTGACTGCCCATGGCCCCTCTCAGGAGCACAGAGAAATGAATGAACTTGGGTACCACCACTCAGCTCTGCACCGAAGGAGCTGCTATATCTGAGCGTGGTGATACACACTTNTAATCCCAGAATTCAAGAGGCAGAGCCAGGAGGATCAAGAGCTCAAGGACAACCTGGGCTACATAGTGACAGCATCAGAAGGAGGAGCCATTGTGCTTAGCACTACTAAACTAGGGGTCTAAAGATCTGGGTCTGTGAGCCAGGCTCTTCCTGATCTCCTGGATGACCAGAGTATATCACTTTCCTCTAGTCCTTCCTTCCCTCATCTCACCAGGTTGCAGTGATATCACAGAAGAATCCTTTGTTAGAGTACTGAGCAATATGAATCCTGTGAGAATGTTATTTATTAATAGACTATCTTTTCCCTCCAGCACTTAGTCAAGGAGAAAGAAATCCATTAGAAACAAATCTTTCCCAGCCACAGGTCTTGAAAAAAATCCCTGTTTATATTAAAGTTCTGAGTCCATGTAAATTCACGGTCCTAGGAAACACCACAGAAAATATAATGGAGATTAAAAAAAAAAGAGGAATGGTAAGCAAGAGCCTGGGGATGGGATGGAAATGTAATTGCATCAAGTAAGATGCTTCAACCATGAAATGCATGATGAGAGATGGCCAGTGAGCACTGTCTGCTGGACTCTGCAAGGAATAAAGTGGCCAAGCTAGATGATAGCTATCAAAAGAGGTGGGTGATGGTCAAAAAACATCTTTAGTCTAACAACAAAATAAAGTAGAAGTTTTTAAAAAGCAGAACAACAAAAAATACAAGAACAGGGGTGGGGAGAAGGAAGGGTGAGAAGAGTTGTTCATGGCAGCAGCAAAAGGAGGAGAAGAGACTCTGGGGAAACCCTCTCCTCCCACCACTTGACAGGAACAGTGATGGAGGAGAAAAGTAATCATCAGTCTCACTCAAGTATGGACCCCAAAAGCTACAATAGCAGTCTGCCTAGAGATATGCCCATGGTGCAGTAATGGCATGAATGTTACAGGAGCAACCAACCACTTTTTTATTGGATTTAAGGATCACTTCATGAGATGGAACATATATCTGATGCTGCTAATGAGTCCAAGAACCTGAGATTTAAATAAGCTGTGGACCTAGGGAGAAACCTACTACTATTATTCAGCTAAATTATTCCTAATGGCATATTGCTATATCTATAGATTGTGCCTTGCTTAGCCCTCATTAGAGAAGCTTCTTCTTACAGTATTAAAGCAAATATCCACAATTTGGTAATTTGNAGAGAATGAGAAACTTTGGAGTGTTCAACATTAATAAAGTGTCNATATCACACCCCCTCCCCTCAAGGCTCAGGAATATATGCATAAAAGGAGCCAGAAAGATTTTAAGAGGCAGAGGTGCTGGACGATTTCAAAGAAACAATGTTTTCCAGACACAACCAGACTGATGCACATATGGACTGACAGAGAGTGTGATTTTGTCTAGCATACTAGACAAAATCTGAGCACAGAGAAGGGAAAGTGGTCACAAAACTCCACCTCTAGCCAAGAAGCCATTCGCAGTTGGTAGTTGCCAAGAGAAGGAAAAAAATCAGTTTTCTTCAATGTAGTAGCACTGGATATGTCAACCACTCCAGGGCAGGCCCTGTGCTCAGAAGTAGCTAGATAACACAAAACAAATTCCACGTTTTTGTGGGGGATTTTGTTGTTTTATTTTAAGAGAGAATGAACATAAAGTTGGTAAGTAGGGAGGTGGGGGACGATTTGGAAGGAATTAAGGGAAGGGAAAGGAATTAAGGGAAAGGGAATGATCAAAATACATTATATGAAATACATTATATTAAAGTTTCAAAAACTAAATACAATATTAAAAATCTTTGTTCAAAAAAAGAACCCCAGTGAGTAAGCAGCTTAATGTCTGTCTCGGACCAAACACTGAAAAACCTGGACTTCAGGGAAGAAACTTCAGACCAGAGCTGTGCAGCATTCAGCACGGTGTCAGAGGCAGAGTCTGCAGGGGAACTTGGACACAAGATCCAAGTGGGCAGCCCAACATTAGGACGATCATCCAGATACAGGGCTAGCACTTGCAACCTGAAAGATGGTCCAGAGATTCTCATAGCAGCTCTGACCCAGCTCATGAAAGACTGTGCACTACAGGATCAGCATCTGTGATCTTTGAATACCTGCCCAGGGATGTGGAAGGCATCTTGGAGCCTGGGAAAGAATGCCAAGAGAGTAGAGGCTGCAACCAGCAGCAGACAATCTTGCATTCAGACTCTACACCTCCACCCAGCTCCCTCCCCTTCCCATTTATCCCTCCTTTATTTAATATCCAATGCCAGCTTAGCAGGCCAGCCCCATGCCCCCATCTGCTGTCTTTCTCTTTCTCTCTTCCTCCCTCTCTTCTTCCCTCCATCCTTTCCTCTCTGCCTCTCTTCCTCTTTATACCTCTCCCCCACCTTCTTCTCTATTCTTGACTTTTTCATTTTGATAATCTTTCACAAATGCCATAGGCTAGCTGGGTTGTGTGGTCAGTGTCTCAGCTTCCTGGTGCCCGGGATTCTTCTAAATCACCTTTACCTTTCCTTTCTCATCCACCTTTAGTCAAAGATGCCTTAGCCATCTTATCCATCTATCCTTGTCTCTGTTGTTCCCCCTTCTATTTACTTCCCTCCCATCATTTTCTTAATCAACAAGCTAATTGTTGATTAAGATCATGAATCTTCCTCTCATTTTTTTCCTTCCCCCTTGTACCCATAGAAACAAATATTTTATTTCACACTCTACTATCGATGCTCCTTTACTCCTGCAAATGACTGGCACCAAAAGGGTTATTATTATTTGTCTATTACTATATTTCACAGTGGGCCTATCTTTGACAATGAGTGGTTTTTGAAGACAGTATATTCTAATTTCAAGGGAATACTAAGGACTGGGCCCAAGCACCAGTCTAGCAGAGAAATATGACATTTCAATTCTGCAGCACCCTAGTCCCTCTGAAACACTGCAAACACTTCCATTGGAAGAATAGGGTGACAAAGTGAATCTGATCAACAACCAAGCCCCACATGTGCAAGTTACAACACAGAACACAAAAAAACTAGATAGTGTAAGGCAGCATGACTCCTCCAAAAATTATTAATCCCACAGTAGTGTCCTCAGATAACAGTGGATTGGATGGAATCCCAAACAAAGAAGTCAGGAGAAAAAAGAAAAAATATATATTGGGGGGGGCACAAGGAAGAGAAAGTGTTGAGGGACTTCTGGATAAATTCCATGAGAACAAAAACGAACATGATTGAAATAAGGCATCAATACTGGTGTGAAAGTCGGGGTAGGAAGAATGTAAGTGCTAGAAGATGGGAAGATCACTGTGAAACACCACCCTTGGGACAAGACATGACTGTCACATACATCCAGCAGCTGTGATTACCTGCACAAGACCTGTACAAGACCAAGCCAGTTAAAGGTTCTCCATGGCAGGGGTAGGATCTCCCAAGGCTCCATCACTGGCTGAGGAGCTACTGGCAGTTGATGGCTGCTGAGAGGAAGAGTCACTTTTCTTTATATATATATATATTTATATATATATTTTAAAATATATATATATGTTTTTTATTAAAAAGAT